>JASDQU011401535.1:79933-111216 GCA_032191745.1 Picea mariana | reverse complement strand
TTTCATGGAAGGTTCTACATGGAACCTTCCACGTAATCTCCGTGGTGACCATATCCTTCTCTAGCCCGCATCATCTTAAGGAACGTTCTCGTCAATGACATCTAATAGAAACACCCGGGGATGGAGCTATCACAGAAGGAGAGAAACCCCAAAAGAAGAACGGATCGGGAATTCCAAGACTTAAAATGTTTTATGGAGTTGGCTTTAGACGTCAGCGAATACAAATTGTGCCCACGAGTAATGAATCTGCTTCCTGGATTGAAGCGATAAATGAAACACGGAAAGAGCTCTGAAATTACATCTTTTCAAGAATTACACTTGAAAATCTGGAAGACTAAAACGCCAGTACGAAGAATTTTCGCAATTTATGTATGAACATTTCTCCTTGACAATGATATATCTAAATTTTGATTATTGTAGTTAGATCATTATCATCTTTGTCACCATCCGGGCATTGATTTTTAAAAATATAATGGTTTTTAAAGCTTTTGGTTTGCTGGTGCATGTTATAAGTCTGGATCTTTTTTTAACTAAAATCTCTCAGAATTTTGAATAATTGCTGGAAGGTCTGTGATAATTTCCTTTAGTCATGCCTGATTGAGGAAAAGACTGTTGAGTCACACCAAAATGTCTGAGCTACTGGTGTCCATCAACGTAGACGATCTGATGTCAGTGTAGACTTAATTCATATCGGCAACCTTGATCATCAGCATTCTTGATGCACTTTAACAAGATTGAGGCTAGCCGTTGGTGGGGCTCAGAGTTGCTCTTCACCGTTGATTTAATCGAAGGCTCTCTTGTAATTCAGAGGCAACGAGGGCTTATTGGCGGAGAGGTATATTCTACAGTTTAATGTAAAGATTTAGAAAAAAATATATATATATAACAATCTCGCTGTATGAGAAATTTCTTTTTTCACCCAGAAAAAAACAGTCACTGCTATTCTATTCAGAATCTGTACATATGCATCCATATACAGATTGATAATGGACATCGCTATCTGCTACTATTGCCTTCAAAACATAATTGCTTCAATATACCAAATGTAAAAGTTCATGTTATCACTATATAGTTAACAACTAGTTCTATAAGACCAAAGTGTGAATCTGTCAATTGAACAAAAAATATCTATCTACATGAATGACTACTCCTTGATGATGTTCCTCAAAACACAGTCATCCAATAGGACAGTTCAGTGCTTTTTTGGACAGTTGATCAACAACAAAGTTAAAGATTCTGTGAACATGCATAAATTTGAGCCCTTCGAAGCTGTCTTTTAACCTATAAAGTAGATTCTGGTTTGCCTTTCCTTTAATCCAATCTATGACCACCTTCAAATCTAGCTGGAAAGTGTAAAAGGTCCCATAGGCCCAATATTTATGCTTTCATATTGCTTTCTTCGCCACCAACAAAGTAAGCTTTGTAGAAATGATCATTCTTAAGTTTAAGAAATAAATCAATACCATTTAAACCAATACCACAGATACCTCCATCAGCAGCACCATCAAAGAACCCAATAGGAGAATCATCAAAATAGACTTGACTGAGTATGAAGTCTAGTTTATCCATTTCACAGTCTCCTAGGATTTTTGTGGCAATTTTTGAATCCTGTCTATTCCAATTCTCAAATAAAATTTTATTCCTATATTTCCAAATTCCCCATATCACTAGAAAGGGAATATGTCTCCACTTAGGATAGTTAATGAACCAGTCTAAAAGATTTTCTTCTAAAACATGATCTCCCCAAGCATCCAGAACCTTCAGGAACAAAATGATATATTTCCAAATAGATTTTGAAACAACACAATGCACAAATAGATGAGGGGTCGTCTCTTCAACATTGAGGCATAGACTGCATGTTGAAGGTCCAATCCCTCCCCTTCTTCTATAGTTAGCGTCTGTAAGAATACAATCCATCAAACATAGCCAAATGAAAGAAGTAGTTTTTCCTGGGAAATTAACTTTCCAAATAGCCTTATACCACCATCTATTATCCTCCAAAATATTAGAAAAAATTATGGACCGAGAAACTAATTTAGCAGTGACAGAGCCCTTCGCCCTATTCCAAGACCAAACAAGTTTATCACGGGAATTATTAAAAGAGATACCACTACTCCACAACATAATAAGGAAATTATCCCATTATGTAGCGATCTCACCCGACAGCCTAAGTCGATTGGTATCAATCCAACAAGGATTATTTCCTGATGCATAAGGATAAGCTGCCTGTGCTAAAGTGAAAATATGGACATTGTTAAGATGTTTGATTAACGTGCTAGATAGAGTACACAATGCATTACCTCCAATGAAAGGATCTAGGGCAAGAATTTCCTTCTTACCACTACCTATAGACCAGGCCAACCATCTTTTAATAAGAGGTAGATAATTCATGAAATTTTTCCAAATGATAGAGGCAACTAGTAATTTACTTTCATTTTTCCGGATCCAAGAAGTCAAGTCGATTCCTTTGAGGTATTTCTTTTTTAACACCAAAGTCCACAGTCCTTCTCCGAAAAGACCTCTCTAATAAGACTTGGAAGCTAAAGACAAAGCAAACCAATTAAGATTACGAATACCCCATCCGCCATTTTCCTTTGGCATAACAATCTTTTGTCATTTGGCTAAGTGGAAGCTGGTTGATTTTCTAGCCCCTCTCCAAATGGAGTTTGCGATGAGCTGTTGAATCCTATGCATGATGGAGGATGGAATTTTAACAAGATTGAGCCAATACATAAGGAGGCTTTGCAATACTAATTTTGCTAAGACAAGCCTGTCGCGTAAGGAGAGCCAACGAAAAGACCAATTCCCTATTCTCTTTTCAATTTTTTGAATAATCCAATTTCAATAAGCCACTCTGTAATTATTGGGCTTAAGAAAGAAGCCAAGGTACTTCATACCATCATCTATACTCATAAACTGTATATTAAAAGCAGACCGCGATTTTCCCTCCAAACTTGGCTCGATATTCTAAGCTAGGAAGCACGACTTTTGACAGTTAACCTCCATACCTGAAACTCGATAGATTTAAAAAAAAATAGATTGAAATGTCATCCAGTCCTCGAAACTTGCGTCTTCTAAAATGAGCAAATTATTGTTCCAGAGTCTGCACCTAAGGCTTAGAAAGTACATTTTATAGCCATCCGAAAGTGAGTGAAGAGTAAGAATGACGAGAGCATCAACCTTCAGGAAAGGAAGCTAAGGCTGATTTCCAGGTTGTTGCTGTCACGCTTCCAACTGTTCCTGGATGTTTATGTCCTGTTCAATTGCGGCCCATGAACGTTCAAGTTCTACCCGGGTGGTGGTTGTTTTAAGTATAGTATCGAAGAGATTTAAGGCGATATGGGTTTGATCCGATAAACCGGGTTCAATATTAGGCTGTCTTACAATAGGGACAATCATAGAGGAACAACAAATTAAAAAGTGAGTTTGAGGTTTTTTATGCTGTATCAATTTGATCTTATAAAAGAGAACTTTTGAATTCAACATCAAAGATAAAATGCAAACCAAAGGCCCTTTTCCGTAACTCAGTTATATTTTAAATAAATGATGTGTGAAATATGAGAAAAAACATTAAGCTATCTATAAAGCAAGGCTCCTATCAAGGGAGAATCTCACCCTGTAAACAGAAGAAGAAAATAAGATAAGAAGGAATCTGACGAAGCATAGAATATGACAATCTAAAAGGTTCACAGGTCTTGTACCTTCTAATAGCCAATATAGAGGAAAAACTGCAAACGATATAGATGGCTAAAAAATGATCACCATAGTAGAGGTTTTACTAAATTGCAATGAAACATTCATCAGACATATATAAGCGAAATGAAATTAAATATGAAATTATAGAGAAAACAAACTCATAACACAGTCTTGACGGAATCAGGAGTCTCCGGATTGCTTTGTATTAATTCTCAAAAAGGAGATAGTCTCTATTACAATTGACCAAAAAGGTCCAGCCCCTCTTTTCTTTGTTCAAAGTGTATATTTATACAAATTTCTATATGTTGGAACCTCAATCATTCCAGAGGTTTTCGGTTACAACAAAGGAGATTAAATGTTTCAATTCATTGTCTCTCTCTTTATTTAGTACCGGAAACCCACCTCTTCGCATGCTCTGTGCAAATGAAGCACTTCTCCACCAGCTGGGATATCAACTTAGAAGGTTCTGCTTGATTATTGGCCTCAAAAGTGTAACAATCCTTCAACAATTTTGGCAACTTTTCTTCCACCTATTGGTCTTTGGCGCTGATAGAACATAATTGTACACTCAGTTTAATTAGCCATTTATCTATTTGGACTATGTCCGTCTGGGTTATTTGTGATATTTCAACCAACTCTCTTTCTTCATTTTCCTTGATATTGAGCAGATGCTTGGCTGTATTGATCTGGCCCAGTATCTCAGTGCTGCTTTCACCATCAGGACCCAACCAACTCCCATATAGAAAACCAAAGGTTTCTTCACAAGATTTTCTTACCTCTTTAGCTTTTTGTCTGCCTTTGGATATGTTATGCTCCCATTCTTTCAACAAGATGTTACCTCGGGTCTGCTCTAAGATAAAAAAACTGGAACTACTACCTGTTTCCCTTCTCATCGTGGCTATAATAGCCTCCTGGAAAGCAACCTAAGCCGCCCCAACGTCTTTTTCTCTGAGAGTGAGGTTTTCCAATACTCGATCAATGAGTTGGTAGTTGTTTTGAATTGTTTCCACCTTAGCAAGTAGACCTTGTTGAGCTGCCGACACTCTTTTTCTGATTTCTATAGCTTGGGATTGAAATATCCCGATATCGATTACCTGGCTTTCGACGAAGTTTAATTTGGCTTGTAGCTTCTCTATTAATTCTCCTTGCTGGTCTATCTGTATATGACTTGTCTTAGCCATTAGCTGTGTCTATTCGAGATCGGCTTTGAGCTGCTCGATCTCCTTTTGATCAACTACTCTAGCTTGTTCTAAACCTGTATTCACCTGATCTTTGGCAGCGACCTTTGCTGTAGCTAGTTTAGCCTCTAATGTTTTGATCAAATGATTTTTTTGCTTCAGCTGATCCTTTAGGGTCTCGACTGAATATTGGTTGGCTGTAGTGAAATCCCCCAATGTTTCTACTATTTGAGTTGCAAATTCTTCTTTTTTCATAGCTCTCCCATCAGTTAAAATTTTAAATTTCTTGGATACCGTACCTGCCTCTTGGTAAAGTTCTTGTTTCATGACATCCTTTCTCTTCTTATCGAAGAAGAATTCATTCGGAGGTAGCTCTTCCACTATTATGGACGTTAATTCTTTGCCAAAAATCCAACCTGCGTTTGGGATCCCTTTTGTGGACTGCATGGATGTAACATAAATGATGGGATTGCCGACCTGTTTAGATGATTTCCCTGGAGTAACAACCGAGGTTGGCTTGCTTGGAGGGTTGGAAGTCTTGGCTTCCTATTTCAGGCCCCCAATTTGCTCTTTCCTATCCTAGTGTTCTTCTTGGCCAGGTGCTAAATCTTTGGAGCCCTCAGCTTCCGTTTGCTGCACCTATACGGTCATTGGATTCTCACCCCGTAATACTGGGGGAAGGCAGCTCCGTCGATGTTCTTGGAATTTGAAAACATCGGCCTTCTCTTCGGGCGACAGGGCTTGTATCCGATCCAAAACCTCAGCATAAGATCTCGCGCCTCGAAAAATGTCATCAGGAGGTGAATTCTCATGCTCAAATCTTTTAAGGCCAAAACCAGCCAAGTGATTACTCATGACCCTATGTGGGTCGTTTTTCTTGAATTCAATGTGAACCAATTTAATATCTTCCAAGGCTGTTTCCTTGGCTTTTGCATGCCCAAAATCTAATAAAGAATAGGTGTTAAAATGAATGGGGAACGGTGGCCATACCTTCTTCGAAAATCCTTTGAGCTCTTTGCTTATGCCACCAATCACGGTTTGCCTGACGATCTCGCGACAAGCCATCCTATCGGGTATAAATAATGGTAGAACATGTGGAGGAACAAAAGCGCCGAAAACCCTGATGTATGAAAATTCTGCTTCCACGTACCAGTCGGCCACACTGCTCAAATTGACCGCAATGCTATCTGAGATCTTGGGCGGTGGATTACCAAAGATGGTGACATGCATCGGTACCATTACCCAATTGAAAATTTCGTATATGAAATATGTGGCCTTATCCTCCCAAATCTTTGAATGGTAGACATGGATAGGCTCAACATCAGATGGAGCCCAACTCCAGCTCATTAAGGGAAAAGGCGTCATGAAACACACGATGTCAATGAGATATGCAGACATAAAAAATGAAGCGGCCTTCTCGCTCGCCCTCTGCATCTGATATTCTGTAATCCGACTGGTTAGACTATCTGACAATAGTTTGGCCCAGTCGAAGGAACAACCTTCCATGAATGTATGCATCAGAGGCACCCACGGAAGGAAACAATGTGTGGTGTCTTCTCTCCCATACAGTATACAGGTCATCATTGCTATGTATTTGAACTGCGGTTCCAAAGAAGATATGGAATAAACTCTACTGCTATCTGCCCTGAACTTCGCGGGGTGTGAGACCCAATCCTTGATCAAATCAGATAAGCTGTTGCTGTATTGCTCACATTCCTTCTATTTAAAATCCTCCAGAAACTTGACATTGTATGTGAAGTTCGACATGGGTGGAAACTTGTACATCGCCTGTAATTGTTCTAGTCTAAAGGTCCCAATAATGACCTTCTGCTCGCTGATGATGGTTCTGGTCGGGATATCTACATGATCTAGCGCCCATCGGATCATATCATAGTAAGGAAGAAGACGTGGCCTAGCCGCTACTTTATGCATATCTGCTTGGACGACGATCTTGTATTTGGTGGCCAAGTCATCCTTTTCGTTGTCACTGGAATCATCTGAACAGTTTACCAAATCGTATTGTAGAACCTCGGAGATGTATGACCAGGTTCTGACAGAATCAACTCTTCATGGTGAAGTATCAGAAACATTGTCATAGCCTTGTCTTGAAATCTCAACACTTGCCTTGGACGTTTTCGTGGGGCCATGATAGAGGATTGTGACTTAGCTCTCCTGTAATAAAAATGTGTATACATACAGAAATCAACTTGTTGAGAAAATCTTCTCTGCACAAAATAGAAATGAGCTTTATGAACAGAACAGAAAGAAAAATATCTATATCTTCGATCATTTAAAACCTCGACATCCTTATGAACAGAATGGTCAAATCATTTTTAGAGATAGATTTAACAATAAAAACCATATCCTTACTTGTCGCTTCGCCTCATTTCCAATTAATGCCATAAATTTCGACGGTTTGTGACACAAGTTGGTGCAAGGAACATTTAAATTTACCTCGTAGACTATGCATATTATTACTTGTATTAAACACTGATTAAACTGGCTTAGTTTCTTTAATCAGGTTTTCTTAAACTTTAATCAACCTTTCGGCGTTCGCTGTATCTGGAGTTTTCACTCTAACCTTTCGAGCCCCTAAAACCTGAGATCGCGATGATGCGATCTAGTTAAGCGAAAACGTAATCTAGATTAAGTGTTTGATTAATCATGTTTAGTTAATATCGCGACTTCGTGACTCGGGACTTCGAAGGTAAAGTTCCCTGGAGGAGCGTATGCCGAGTCGCGAAATTCCAAGATCACGATGATGTGATCTAGTTAAGCCACAAGGTAAACCGGATTAAGTGTTTAATTAATTTATATTTAAGTAATATTGTGACTTCGCGATTTGAGGCTTCGAAGGTATAGTTTTTGGGAGAAACGTATGCCGAGTTGTGAAATCCCAACAGATTTTAACTATGGTTAAAAGCTATTCACCCCTGACATTAACCCGGGTAACTTGCGCAAATGTCTAGCGATTTCGCCTATCGGAGTTATGACGGTGAGACTTTTCGGGAGGGAAAACACCGAGACATGAAATACCGACAACGCTTAACTAAGGTTTAAGGAACTTTACTCTTGGCACTAACCTAGGTAAAGTTTCAAGGTTACTTCATGACTTCGCGCATCGGGGCTTATAAAGAGTGTGACTTGTAACTCCCGAAACACGATATCCCAAGGTAAATAAAAGTGAAAAAGCTTGTTCATGGTTAAAAGGAAATGCTATTAGGAGTACAACGACCCTCGCCACTTTGCATATCGGGACTACAGGGATTTTCAAAGGGTAAAGGTCACAAAGTAAAAGACAACTTAAATGAACAACCTTTGATTGCAAGAATTATGCTTAAAACTAGTCGAAAAAGGTGGCTCCAACATAGGCTCCAACTAGGGATCTCGTTTCCCTACGAGACAGGAAGAACCGTAGAACACGTGCCTATATTGGGTAAATGGAGTCATTGGTTTCACTTCTGTGAAACTCGCTTAAGGAAATGGTATACAGAGGGGAAAAAGAGATTTTGTCTTTCACTTCTGAAAAGATTTTCAACACTCAAATACGTTTCACACTCAGCTGCAGTCCTTTTCATGACTTTCTCTTTCTCTTTACTGAATTTAGGTCTGCATTAAGACGATCAAAACAGTCCTAGGAAATCCAACAGATCTTGTGGCTTTTGGTTTGCATCAAACGAAGTTTATTACATGTTTTAATCAGGGAGTCCTGTCTGAACTTAGGACGTAGATCCAGTTTCAAGAATATTGATTACCAGAGTAGAGTGAGATTCATGTATAACAACCTTACAGATATATCAGATATTGCTTCACTGCCAGCGAGCCTGTTCAGTACCTCGGTGAAGTTATCTGACCCTTTTTGCTGAATTTCCTTTCACCACTTCGAAATATATTTATGCATTTAAATGATGAGATGAGGGAAATCATTTCTGGATTTTCTTTCATCATCTCTTAGGACTAGATGGACAATTAAATATGACTTTCCTTTCACCATCTGTCTTATAATTTACTTTTTATAACACGAATTGGGGGCAATTAGTTTGTATGAGGGATGATATCTGTGTAATATTTTGCAATGGAGGTCTGTCAACTTACTTTGATTACTCGGTACCAACCTTCCCTTAACTTTCACAACACCTTATCCCATAGGGGAAAAGGGGGAAAATTATTTCTAGGGGTTTTCCTTCAAGCAAGCCTCAATCTTTCGAAACTATTGAAAAACCTAGAATAGTCAGGATCAACCTACACATAACTTTGTTTAGTAAGAGACTGAGGAGCTGTGAAGACCAGCTTACTTTCCAAAATATGCTTTACAACTTTCAAAGTTAGAACATAATATCTTCCCCCTATGTATATAAACCCGGAAAGATACTTGGATTTTTAAGAAGATAAATCTGAAGACCGAAAGAAAGGTGATGGACAAAGGTTTGTACACTGAGAAACAGGGGTTGAAAATTAAAACCGGCTTTTGAAAACCTTTTCCCAGAGATGCTTTACTTTTCTGCTTATTTTAACTACCACCTATCTTTATTTTAAGTTAAATTCTTAGGACCCAGAGCAAGTAATTGTTCTTTCTAATAACAATCAAGCGAAAACATTAGATTGATGGGACCGTTACAATGCTTTGGAGACCTTTGCTTTCTTAAAGAACATAATTCTCAGGAGTTCATACCTTTGCCTTACCATTTTAAAATAACCAAAAACCTTTTCTATCACCTGTTTTCAGTGAATTCAGTCTCCGATATATGACTTTCTGTTTTTTCCTTTCACTCGTTTAGGTCGCAAGCCGAAATCCTATAAACACAAAGAGTGTCTTTTAAAAGAGTTGAATGTATTGAAAATTGCGTATCTCTACTTCTACAAAATTACTGACCTAATTAATTTAAAGTGAAAATAAACTTACCTCAAAGAAATCATGAGATAGAAAGGAAATACAAACTGGTATACAATGGAAATCTTTTGGGAACCAATTATTTCATGTAGTGTTTTAAATAATGCCCGTTAACAGGGGCATTGAAGATTTTACCGTCCAAATTTTCTAATAGGAACGGATTTTTTCCTTCGAGAGCTGCGACTTTGAACGGTCCATACCATATATGATCGAATTTACCATGTTTCACTGAATCTTCCTTTCTGACACCCCATTTCAAGACTAAATCACCAGGGAGAAACTCTCTTATCTTTTTCCTTACGGTCGAGTAACGTTTTCATGTTGTCTTGGTATTTTTGCAACCTTTCGTCCACTTCGACCCTGTGCTGTTGTACTTCGATTAGCTGGTTTATCCTTCTTGTGACATGATTCGGTTCTTCTTTCTTGTCTTGCCACAATTTTATTATGAGAAGCACCAGATTTATGGGTAATACCACGTCAGTCCCGTACACCATCTGGAAAGGAGAGGTGCTGATGGATTTTTTCGTGCCTATCCGATTCGCCCATAATGCATATTTTAAATGTACATGCGAAGATCTTTTTTTCTCCTTCAACATTTTCTTAATTATATTGATCAGACTCTTGTTCGAAGACTCGTCCAGTCCATTTCCTTGGGGATAATATGCCGTGGAATGGTCGAGCACGATATTGTATTTTTGGCAAAAACTGATCATAGCCATAGATTTAAAAGCCTAGGTGTTATCTGTGACTATCTTTCAGGGGTAGCCGAATTTAGATAAAATGTTTTCTTCAAGGAAATCTATTACCACCGAATCTATTTCCCTTCTGGTTGGAATAGCCTCCACCCATTTAGTGAAGTAATCTGTGGTGGTTAGGATCCATTTGTGTACGACAGAGGTTTTTGGATGGATTTCACTTTTAACCTCAGAGCTAGCTAGAAATGAATTGATGGTTTCAGGAGGGGAACTATGCGAAGTTGAAGGTTCAAAAGAACTCTTGGTCTTGGGTTGTGGGTACTTAAACTGATAGACTGCAGTAGTTGGCTTAAGGGAACCTCTAGTTTTCAATATTTTTTCGGGATTGGAAATAGGCGTGGTCTATTTGCTCTCTGGGTTTTGTTTGGTATTTCTTCGACTGGATGCCAGCTTATTTAAACGTGGAGTCACCAAGTGAAAGATAAGAAAATCCTTTATAGGGTGTTCACTCTTTGTTCACTATCAAAGGATAAAACTTGCGAAAATGTAGTTCTTCCCAGGGAAAAGGTTTCGTAACTTCGTCCCCGGCAATGACGCCAAAAAGATGTTGTTCCAGAGTTTGTACCTAAGGATTAGAAAGTACAGTGTCTAGGCATCCGAAAGTGAGTGAAGAGTAAGAAGGTAGAGAGCATCAAACTTCGGGAAAGGAAGCTAAGGCTGATTTTCGGGTTGTCGCTGTCGCGCTTCCAACTGTTCCTGGATGTTTATGTCATGTTCAATTGCGGCCCATGAACGTTCAAGTTCTACCCTAGTGGTGGTTGTTTTAAGTATAGTATCAAAGAGATTTAAGGCGATATGGGTTTGATCCGATAAATCGAGTTCAATATTAGGCTGTCTTACAACGAGGACAGTCATAGATGAACAATAAATTAAAAAGTGACTTCGAGGTTTTTTATGCTGTATCAATTTGATCTTATAAAAGAGAAATTTTGAATTCAACATCAAAGATAAAATTCAAAGCTGTCTATAAAGAAAGGCTCCTATCAAGGGAGAATCTCACCCTGTAAACAAAAGAAGAAAATAAGATAAGAAGGAATCTGATGAAGCATAGAATATGACAATCTAAAAGGTTCACATGTCTTGTACCTGCTAATAGCCGATACAGAGGAAAAACTGCAAACGATATAGATGGCTAAAAAATGATCACCACAGTAGAGGTTTTACTAAATTGCAATGAAACGTTCATCAAACATATATAAGCGAAATGAAATTAAATATGAAATTACAGAAAAAACAAACTCATAACAAAGTCTTGACGGAATCAGGAGTCTCCGGATTACTTTGTAT
This sequence comes from Picea mariana, assembly GCA_032191745.1. Classification (NCBI taxonomy): domain Eukaryota; kingdom Viridiplantae; phylum Streptophyta; class Pinopsida; order Pinales; family Pinaceae; genus Picea; species Picea mariana. Next base: position 99,409 of record JASDQU011401535.1, on the reverse strand, counting down.
TAATTCTCAAAAAGGAGATAGTCTCTATTACAATTGACCAAAAAGGTCCAGCCCCTCTTTTCTTTGTTCAAAGTGTATATTTATACAAATTTCTATATGCTGGAACCTTAATCGTTCCAGAGGTTTTCGGTTACAACAAAGGAGATTAAACGTTTCAATTCTTTGTCTCTCTCTTTATTTGGTACCGGAAACCCACCTCTTCGCATGCTCTGTGCAAATGACACACTTCTCCACCAGCTGGGATATCAACTTAGAAGGTTCTGCTTGATTATTGGCCTCAAAAGTGTAACAATCCTTCACCAATTTTGGCAACTTTTCTTCCACCTATTGGTCTTCGGCACTGATAGAACATAATTGTACACTCAATTTAATTAGCCATTTATCTATTCAGACTATGTCCTTCTGGGTTATTTGTGATATTTTAGCCAACTCTTTTTCTTCATTTTCCTTGATATTGAGCAGATGCTTGGCTGTATTGATCTGGCCCAGTATCTCAGTGCTGCTTTCACCATCGGGACCCAACCAACTCCCATCTAGAAAACCAAAGGTTTCTTCACAATATTTTCTTATCTCTTTAGCTTGTTGTCTACCTTCGGATATGTTACGCTCCCATTCTTTCAACAAGATGTTACCTCGGGTCTACTTTGAGATAGAAAACCTGGAACTACTGCCTGTTTCCCTTCTCTTCGTGGCTATAATAGCCTCCTAGAAAGCAACCTGAGCCGCCCCAACATCTTTTTCTCTGAGAGTGAGGTTTTCCAATACTCGATAAATGAGTTTGTAGTTGTTTTGAATTGTGTCCACCTTAGCAAGTAGACCTTGTTGCGCTGCCGACACTCTTTTTCTGATTTCTATAACTTGGGATTGAAGTACCCTAATATCGATTACCTGGCTTTCGATGAAGTCTAATTTGGCTTGTAGCTGCTCTATTAATTCGCCTTGCTGGCCTATCTATATCTAACTTGTCTGAGCCATCAACTGTGTCTATTCGAGATCGGCTTTTAGCCACTCAATTTTCTTTTGATCAAATACTCTAGCTTGTTCTAAACCTGTATTCACCTGATCTTTGGCAACAGCCTCTGCTGTAGCTATTTTAGCCTCTAATGTTTTGATCAAACGATTTTTTCGCTTCAGCTGATCCTTTAGGGTCTTGGCTGAATATTAGTTGGCTGTAGCGAAAGCCCCCAATGTTCCCGCTATTTGAGTTGAAAATTCTTCTTTTTTCATTGCTCTCCCATCAGTTAAAATTTTTAATTTCTTAGATACTGTACCTGCCTCTTGGTAAAGTTCTTGTTTCATGACATTCTTTCTCTTCTTATTGAAGAAGAATTCATTTAGAGGTAGATTTTTCACTGTTATGGGAGTTAATTCTTCGCCAAAAATCCAATCTGTGTCTGGGATCCCCTTTGTGGACTGCAGGGGGGTAACATAAATGATGGGATTGCTGACCTACTTAGCTGATTTCCCTGGAGTAACAACCGAGGTTGGCTTGCTTGGAGGGTTGGAAGTCTCGGCTTCCTGTTTCAGGCCCCCATTTTTCTCTTTCCTATCCTGGTGTTCTTCTTGGCCGGGTGTTGAATCTTTGGAGCCCTCGACTTCTGTTTACTGCACCTCTATGGTTGTTGGATTCTCACCCCGTAATACTAGGGGAAGGCAGCTCCACCGATGTTCTTGGAATTTGAAAACATCGGCCCTCTCTTCGGGCGACAGGGATTGTATCCGAGCCAAAACCTCGACATAAGATCTCACACCTCTGAAAATGTCATCATGAGTCTAATTCTTGTGCTCAAATCTTTTAAGGCCACATCCATCCAAGTGATTACTCATGACCCTGTGTGGGTTGTGTTTCTTGAATTCAATGTGAACCAATTTAATATTTTCCAAGGCTCCTGCCTTGGCCTTTGCATGCTCGAAATCTAATAAAGAATAGGTGTTCAAATGAATGGGGAACGATGGCCATACCTTCTTCGAAAATCCTTTAAGCTCTTTGCTTATGTCACCAATCACGGTTTGCCTGGCGATCTCGTGACAAGCCAGCCTATCGGGTATAAATAATGGTAGAGCAGGCGGAGGAACAGAAGCGCCAAAAACCCTGATGTATGAAAATTCTTCTTCCATGTACCAGTCGGCCACGCTGCTCAAATTGACTGCGATGCTATCTAAGATCCTGGGCGGTGGATTACCGAAGATGGTGACATGCATCAGTACCATTACCCAATTAAAAATTTTGTATATGAAATCTACGGCCTTATCCTCCCAAAGCATTGAATGGTAGACATGGATAGGCTCAACATCAGATGGAGCCCAACTCTAGCTCATTAAGGGAAAAGGCGTCATGAAACACATGAAGTCCATGAGATATGTGGACATAAAAAATGAAGCGGCCTTCCCACTTTCCCTCTGTGTTTGATATTCTATAATCCGACTGGTTAGACTATCTGACAACAGTTTGGCCCAGTCGAAGGAACAACCTTCCACGACTGTATGCATTAGAGGCACCCACGGGAGGAAAAAATGTGTGGTGTCTTCTCTCCCATATAGTCTACAGGTCATCATTGCTATGTATTTGAACTACGGTTCCAAAGAAGATATCGAATAAACTCTGCTACTATCTGCCCTAAACTTCACGGGGTGTGAGACCCAATCCTTGATAAAATCAGATAAGATTTTTCCGTATTTATCGCATTCTTTCTGTTGAAAATCCTCCAGAAACTAGACATTGTATGTGAAGTTTGACATGGGTGGCAACTTGTACATCGCCTATAAGTGTTCCGGTTTAAAGGTCCCAATAGTGACCTTCTTCTCATTGATGATGGTTCTGGTCGGGATATCTACATGATATAGTGCCCATCAGATCATATCATAGTAAGGAAGAAGACGTGGCCTGGCCGCTACTTTATGCATCTCTGCTTGGACGACAATCTTGTATTTGGTGGCCAAGTCATCCTTTTCGTTGTCACTGGAATCATCTTAACAATTCACCAAATCAGACTGCAGAACCTCAGAGACGTATGACCAGGTTCTGACATAAGCAATGCTTCGTGCTGAAGTATCAGAAACATTATCAGAGCCTTGTCCTGAAATATTAGCACTTTCCTTGGACGATTTTCATGGGGCCATGACAGAGGATTTTGACTTACCTCTTTTGTAATAAAATGTGTATACATACAGAAATCATCTTGCTGAGAAAAGCTTCTCCGTGCAAAATAGAAATGAGCTTTATGAACAGAACAGAAAGAAAAAGATCTATATCTTCGACCATTTAAAACCTCGACGTCCTTATGAACAGAATGGTCAAATAATTTTTAGAGACATATTTAGCAATAAAAACCATATCCTTACTTGTTGCTTCACCTCATTTTCAATTAATGCCATAAATTTCAATGGTTCGTGACACAAGTTGGCGCAAGGAACATTTAAATTTACCTCGTAGACTGTGCATATTATTACTTGTATTAAACACTAATTAAGGTAGTTTAGTTTCTTTAATCAGGTTTTCTTAAACTTTAATCAACCTTTCGACATTCGCCATATCGAGAGTTTTCACTCTAACCTTTTGAGCCCCTAAAACCCGAGATCGCGATGATGCGATCTAGTTAAGAGAAAACGTAAACTGGATTAAGTGTTTGATTAATCATGTTTAGTTAATATCGCGACTTCGCGACTCGGGACGTCGAAGGTAAAGTTCCCCGGAGGAGCGTATGCCGAGTCGCGAAATTCCGAGATTGCGATGATGTGATCTAGTTAAGCCAGAAGGTAAACCAGATTAAGTGTTTAATTAATTTATATTTAAGTAATATCGTGACTTCGCGATTCGAGGCTTCAAAGGTATAGTTTTTGGGAGAAACGTATGTTGAGTTGTGAAATCCTGACAGATTTTAACTATGGTTAAAAGCTATTCACCCTTGACATTAACCCGGGTAACTTGCGCGAACGTCTCGCGATTTCGCCTATTGGAGTTATGACGGTGAGACTTTTGGGGAGGGAAAACGCCGAGACATGAAATACCGACAACGCTTAACTAAGGTTTAAGGAACTTTAATCTCGGCGCTAACCTGGGTAAACTTTCAAGGTTACTTCGCGACTTCGCACATCGGGGCTTAGAAACAGTGTGACTTGTAACTCTTGAAACGCGATATCGCAAGGTAAAGAAAAGTGAAAAAGCTTGTTCATGGTTAAAAGGAAATGCTATTAGGAGTACAACAACCCTTGCCACTTTGGATATGGGAACTACTGGGATTTTCAAAGGGTAAAGGTCAGGAAGTAAAAGACAACTTAAATGACCAACCTTTGATTGCAAGAATTACGCTTAAAACCAGTGGAAAAAGGCGGCTCCAACACACATCATCGACAAAAAACAAATGAGAAATGAAAGTATCAACAAGAACTTTAATTCCTTTGAATGAACCTACTTGCATAACCTTTTTCATTTGTCTACTGAGGTATTCAACCACCAAAAGGAACAACAGGGGGGAAAGAGGACACCCCTGCCTCAAACCTCAATAGCTCTTGAAAAATTTTGTAGGGGAACCATTAATCAATACTGCCATACTGACATTAGTTACATAGGACATAGTCCATTCTGTAACCTCCCATTTTAGACTGATTTGGATGAGTATCACACAAAAAAATTTCCAACTCACTTTGTCATATGCCTTCTTTAAGTCCAACTTAAGAATAATTGAACTTAACTTCTTAGACTTTGTTGTGTGCAAACATTCCTAGGCTATTCCCACGACATCAAAAATCAATCTATCTTTAAGAAATCCAAACTGTTCTTGGGAAATACTTGTAGCCAGTTTTTCTTTCATATATAAGGATAATGTCTTGGATATCAATTTATAGACAAAGTTACAAAGGGATATGGGCCTGAAATCATGAAAGGAATATGGCTTGCTCACCTTAAGAATGAGGGTGAAAAATTTTGCATTGAGTGCACCCGGAATATGACCTGAAACTCTGGAATCCTCAACATCCTTATGAAGATCAACCCCTATAATGTCAAAGAAAGTCTGAAAAAGTTCCTATGTCCACCCATCCAGGCCCAGAATTTTTTCTTTAGGCATTTTACTGACAATTTCCTCTAAGGTGACTGGCTTCCCTATATCATCTCTCTCATCATCGTTGAATAATCTGGGCACATATTTTAGAATATTTGACTGATTACACGTGTCCTTTTCCTCTAGAGAGTTGTACTAGGATTGAAAATTCTTAAAGGCACTCTCCTTAATCTCCTTATCGATGGATTTGACACTTCCATCCTCATTTGTTATATCCCGGATTGTATTTTGACTTCTTCTTTAAGATGCGAATTTATGGAAGAATCTTGTATTCTTGTCACCCTTGTTCAACCAAATTGTGCTACTTCTGAGCCTCCATGTAGATTCTTCAATTGCAAGAATTTTATTCTTCCTTTGTTTTAGAGACTTGAGGAGATTGAGTTCATCCTACTCAAACACCCACGACATACATTTTATAAAGAGCTCTAACATTTTTTGATCAATTTGTAGAAGATATGAATGTAGCTTCTTTTTTTTGTTTCACTACCACTGAACCAATACTTTTTTTAACTTCCTCAACTTTGCGCATATTAGGAGAGTAGGTGAACTATCCGTTCATTTTTCCATACAGATCTACGTAGTCATGATAAGGGAAGTAAGCTCCAGATCGGATAACCAACAACTGTTGACATTAAAGAGTGGAACATCTTTATGGGGAGAATATTCCATTTGTAGACATATCGGATTATGATCCGAAATAGTAGAATTTATAATCCAGGACCTATATTTACAATGACTGCTGAGGGGATTCTCATCAATGAGAAATTGATCCAACCTTTTAGATATTCCAGCTGCACTAGCTCTGGCATTGCACCAAGTCGGAGCCATTTGGACTGGTTGTAAGTCCACTAACCCAGATGTAAGAAAAATATTAGTGAAAAAATATGCAAGAGGGTTAATTCTGGCCGATCTACCCCACACCTCCCAAGCAGATAGGGTAAAGTATAAATTGTCCCCAACTGTAAGACCATTTTCTTCTAGAAGACTAGAATCCAAAAGGGACTGCCATAAGCTTTCCCTATCTTTATAAGGCACATAACAATTTAGAAGTTTAACTTCATCACCTGAATGTTTTCTTCTTCCCTCCAAATAAATACCTGCACTAGTTCCAACTGCACACAACTCAACAACTACAGGGTTTCATTCGACAAACAAACCACCAGAATGACCATTTGGATCCATTGCAACACAATTCCACAATGATAGGCATTGGAGAAAAAAACCTTTAGCCTTATCACCATCCACCAAGGTTTCTTGTAAGAATATAATGTCAATGTTTGTCTGTTTCAGCATAATTTTGAGGGATGCTATTTTTGTGGGGCCCCCAAACCCATGTAGGTTGAAGGATAAAATGATCATGAGGGAACTACTTAAGTCTTCAAGCCTTCTCTAAGGGCTGAAAGAGGAGATCTCTTAGAAATGTGGTTCGGTGATTCAGGAAGAATAGGGTCAAGGGATAAGGTGGGAACCTCATACTCCATGGAAAACTTACCAAAATGAGCCAAGCCACCTTCAAAATCCCTGAGGGCTTATTTGGAGGCCGGGGACGAGAATTTTTCTGAATTGTCACATTGGGTCATGCACTAGAGGGTAAAGGCAAGGTGGAAGAGGAGGAAATAGATAGAGGTGTACGAGATAAAATCTCGACTACCTTGGAATTGCGAGACAGAGAGAAAGTTGTAGGAGGGATGTTGATCACATTATCTAGACAGGTAAGGAATCCCGAGGCCCCGCTTTCATCAACCAATGGAATAGTTGGTAACTCATGGGCCTCAAAGGCAGGGACAGAGTCAATTAAACCTGTGCCAGACTCTCCTAGAGCATCCACAACTGACTTGCAGTTACACTCATTAGTGGTTGGATAGTCAGTGGAAAGATCCCTATCGGAGGGGGAAACGGGTTGTTTGTCACCTGGTGGGCTACGTGGATGAATTTCAGTGCCCAAACTCTCACATACAGAGCCAGGATGACCCTCTAGGTCAATAAATGTTCTCATAAGTATGTCCCAAAAATCACCAAATATCTCGAGAAACCATTCCTCATTAGTCTTTAGGTATTTTATCTCATCGAATGAAAGCTTTGAAAAAAAGGAAGGAAAGAAAATCTTCATCTTACCTAGGAAAGATTCTTTATCGAAAGGCACCTGGCGGGGTGAGTCTGCTTGTCTATCATTATCCTATTTTTTCGTTGGATCAAGACCATGCTCCAAAAGTGACAAAAACTTCACTTTCAAAATATATAAAATTCCTAACCGAATTGGCAATGGCTTCAAAGATATTTGCAGACCAGAATTTGATAGGAAAATCAGGAAGCAACATCCAAAGGTATCTCTTCAAAAAAACTTCAGATAGGGGATTAAAACTAGGATACCACCTTTTGCGAATTAATATTCCCCTACCGATAATCCAAGGAGAGTTCAACACTTTCAGCAAATCCCCCTTGGAAAGGAAATGGAAGACCAACCGGTGGTTGGATAGAAGAATTAACCTCAAACAATACCCAACCAAGGGTTTCCATAAACGAAGCACCCAATCAACGAGTTGAGCCTTATTCATTCTGTTCTAAAAGAACTTACCTACTAAATCTTTCTCTGATAAGCTCACAACCCAATTCATAGCTACATCTCTCCCGAGAATACATTGTGAGATGGAATCCCTAACCTTCAGAATCTTATGTTTGCGATGGAGACAAGATACACTACCAGATGAACAGTTGCGCCCAACACCAGTTGCTCGCTCAACATATTTTTCCATAGGCAAGACTGTCGAAGAATGACCGAGGGGAAGGTTTGGAGGAGATTTTGGTAAAGGCGCAGAGCAGCCAGCCTGAGGAGATGAGCCCACATGCTTCTTCCTGCAAAGGCTTGTGTTCGTCCGTCACGTGGCCAGATCCAATAGTTCCTCCAATTTGTGTCCCGGATGCCACCTATTGCACAGGATCTACAAGAAATATTTGGTGGAGGACGCATGTCGCATTATCGTAGGAGACTTGGCAAAGGAAATTGTACATAAGATTATATGTGTCATAGGCTAAGAACAACCATTCGTTGGCCCACAAGGCATACTCGTCTTCCCACGAGATGTCGACAGGATCTTGCATCGTGTCCCTAGACCTCTAATAACCATCCTACACATGGCTAAGAGGCATGGCCGAGACTCCACGTCAAGCCCACAAGGCATCCCCACTGCAGAAACGCTAGGTCTATACCTACCATACTGCGAAAAACCTAAGACAGTTCTATAAACCAATCCTTTCAAGCTCTCTCTCGGATATGCCAAAGAGTAAATAAGATTAAATGATTATAAGTATAATAGGTACATTTTAAAACTTATAGATCTAGTAATAATTAATTGTATGTTTTTAAAGAGTCATTTTGAATTAAATTTAGTGATTTATTATTCCCTACCCCTTGTGGATTTGAACTTGTGACCTCTTAGGAGGAAACACATGTTCTTAACTATTAGACACACTCATGCTGTAAATATTTATTTCTTTGTTATAATTGTCAATTTGAATATTTGATTTCATTGAAACTTGCCAAGATTCATTCATAGATATCTATAGTTTATATATTTTAGATTCCCTTTAACATGAGGACAAAATTAAGAATGATCCAATCAATGCACACGTAACTCCAGATATATCATGCACACCGACAAAATAGGGATCATTATCACTGAAACAATAAAATCATAAATAACATTATCTGGAAGGTTAGTAACATAATAATCTATCTATATAATGAATTATCTATAATCTATCTATTATGATAAATAATAATCTATATGATATATTGTATTTTGTTCCATAAATTATTCTATATATGTCAGATCATATTTGCATTAATTTAGATTATATCTGGATCTATTTATATATCAATATCGACTTTAAGGATATGAGCCAACAAACATATAGATTATATTCATAATTTACATGAATCATTAATGGATAATCCATAGTTTGTATAATGGATAATCTATCTAATGACTTATTCATGTGAATTGAGGTGATTTTTGAATTAGGGTTGGATTTTAGTGTTTTATTATGTTCATATATATTTGAAAGTAATAACTCACATAAAACAAAAAAATCAAAGTATAATATTTTGAATAATTCTTATAAATTTCAATAATATTCCTAAATAATTATTAAGATGAACATTAAATCTAGATCGATAACAAATTCATATTACAAGACTAACCTTCTTTGAATAACTAATTTTGAGAATATCTCTATCCCCTGGAGATTTCAAATTTAGCAAGAGCTATTGCATATTTATTATGTATCATATACATATATAAGATTACTTTTAATGAGACTAATATGACAAAAGTAGTAAGTAGTCAAGTTTTGGACATCCATCACTTTTCAAATTGTATCAAAACTAAAATAACAAGAAGTATATTGAGATTGAATATATTATTGAGATAATAGTTCAATATGAATATGATGATAATACATTATCAAAATGAAGAATGTTTCAAAATTCAAGAGGTTTGGGTTTATACTATTGATATGTTCCAATCATGGAAACTAAAAGAGAATGCAATATCATTTATTTCAACAACTATATAACACAAAACAATATGAAATATTGATTTCAATCATATAATAGAAAAAAAATAGGGCATATTGATTTTAGTAATGGTATTAAAAAATTGATTTAAAAAAATACGGAAGTTATGATACAAACAAACAATAACACAAACAAGGACGTTAGGGCATAAAACACAAACAATGAAAAGTGATTTAGAGCAATTAATTGTTATGATTTCAATAATTTGACATAATGCAAAACACCAAAATGCATTGATTTTAGCGAAGACACAATGCTAAATGATTAGACCAATTGGTTGCATTGATTTCAAGAATGACACAATGCAAAACAATTTGTATTGATTTAAGTGAATAATTTAGCATAACCAAGTAGGCGTATTCATTTTAACAATGATATAACATAAAACAATATGGTGCATTGATTTCACTCATAATGATATAACATTAAACAATAGGGTGCATTGATTTAAGTGATAATACCATGGAAAATAATTTAGTGCATTAATTAATTGAAGAAATGATACCAAGGACTTTAATCCTATATATTAATTTCAACTATGAGATAGTGTAATAACACAACACTACAAGGAATTTAGACCTTTTAGTGGAGGTTATAATGGAGGTTTCTAGTGTTACAAAATTGGCATAAATTGGCAAAAAAACATCCGCTACAACATTTGTTATCGATAACAGATCTTTTTGCGGATATTATAACGAAATTTGATTATAACTAAAAAAAAATTGGGCAGCTGGAGGTGTTAGCAGATGTTTACAAATCAGTGCGCTTGTATAAGGCACAAGCACCGGTGTGTACATACACCTACAACACCGGTGCGGTTCACTTAACGTCAAGCACCAAGGCAATAAAATATGAAAGAACCAGTGCAATAAAATATTTAAGCACCAGTGTTATAACCCTAATTTGCACCAGACATTCTTACCTGGCATCAGGCCATCTCAGATTCCTTCTTTGCCAAAGAACTGCTAAACAACTCTTCTTAAAAACCTCTTTTATAAAGGCCCACGTACCCTGCTCCATTACTGCACGCGTGTACATGTTAGATGACCCAAAACAACCAGCGTGTACCTACAAAAGCACAAAAAAAGGAAAGTTGCTGACGGAACACGTAGTTTTGGGTGAGTTAACTAAACCTTCCGGCCATGCATGGCCGAGGGTTTGACCAAATACCTAGCTTCTTCTAACCTATAAAAGAAGGGTTAGGGGTCCCATTTGGAAGAGGAGAATCATAGTAAAGAAACTATACCCGATTGTGCATTCCCTTTGTCCCAACCCTTTAGCCATCCTTGTGCAAAGAGAAGGATAGAGCAAAGAAGTTGGAGGACAGTTGAAGAGGAGCCTAGGACCAGGTTCATGGAGCAGCGAGCAGCTTCATCATTGTAAGTTGATTTGTTGAAGTTAATAATAAAGAAATACTTTTCCCATCCCACCATATGAGATTTTCATGGTTTATGGCATACTTGTTTATTGAATCTCTAACCCATTAATCTATATATCAAATGCATGTGGAGTTTGTTATTTGTCTTGTGTGAATGCAGGTCAGCCTTGGGAGGAGAGCTACAGTCAAAGAGCGATCAAGCGCAAGGAAGGATCGACATCAAACGCCTGAAATAAGGTATGCTCACTTGATCTTTTTTAACTATGTATTTGCTTAAGAATAATGGGGATTAGGTCTGGGATGACAGTAGAAAGTAGAAATCTTTAGGTCTTTTCTGCATGCATAATTAAACCCTAAGTGCTAATCCGTAGAGAGATTTCCCACTCACAACAGAATTGGCAACCATACTGGGGAAAGTCTAGGGTTTCTCGGAATATTTTTTGGGTATTTTTAAGAACTGGTTTTATTTCATGTTTTTAAAGTTTCTGCAAAATTTTGAGCTAACAAAGATTCTGGTCTTCCATACATGTTATCTTTGTTTCTTTGCTTGACTGTAATTTTTATTCTGAGACCCACAGAGGTACACTCGGCCTATATAAGGTCTGCATGCATGTACCCGCGCCCTGCATTCTCACAGCCCGAGTGTACACACTAGCTGCGGAAGTGTCAGTTGCGTGTATGATTCCAGAAAATTTCTTTTAAAGAGGTAGTCATCCTCTTCCCTATCAGAATTAGTCCTTCTCAGGGGGTTTCTGGAACTCTTTCTAGTCTTTGTTGTTTGCAGTCTATAGCTTAGGTTTCACCTCAGATTGGTTTGTTCTATGAAGTTTTCCTTGAATTGTTTTCTTTTTCTATTAAATTAACTGTTTGAGTCTTCAAGAGATTCTGGTTCTCAGTACCAGTAGTCTTTGCCTGGGCTGGCTTGCTTGGATTTTCATTTGTCTCAAAGTTTCAGATATACACGTGGCCTGTATAAGGCCAGCATGCGTGTACACGCGCTCTGACTTTACACAGCTCGCATGCACATGCTTGCTGTTGAACTTTCAACAGTGTGCTTGTGGAGAGAAATTTTGTTGAAGGTGAGGCAGTCATCCTTTCTGTTGACAAGAGTTATACCTCTCAAGTTTGGGTCTCTATCATAGCGGTCAGTAACTTAGGTTTGATCACAACAATAGTTTTCTTTTTTCATTTATAAGTTTTCCTCAAGTTTTTTCTTTTATAGGGTTTTTAGACAAGTGTGGGAGTCCATTTTTAATTTGCTTATGTGTGACTTTTAAAGTGACTCTTTGTGATCTGCGCTTAGGCCAGAAGTTTTCTTGGTTTTGACTTGTTGATATTTTTCCTTTTTGCTTTGTGAGCATTCAAATAATTTTTTTTTTTTAATTTCTTTGTTGGTTTAAAAAGTGTTGTTTTGCATTAGTAACCAGGGAAAAGTCTTTTCTTTCATAAGTTCTTGATGGTTTACTTATATCATAAGTAGCTCGTAGTCGAGTGAAAATTTTCTTTGAGTTTACTATTCAAAGATCTTAAAAAAAATTTTAAGTTTGAAAAGTTGTTTAAGAGTTGAGTGAAGTAAAGGTTTTTGTTTCCATCTTTCTGTTTATTTTGCTTTCGTTTTTCAAACATCACTAGTTTCACTTTCATAACCGTTGACTTAAGACAAGCCATAAAAATTGACGCTAAATCTAAAATTCATTAGAAATTTTATGTTTTTAGGGTCAACCAACTAGTTTAGGGTTAGGGCCTTGAATTAGGTTGGAGAGGAAACTCTTCAAGGCCATTAAAATCAAACATTGGAGTCTGAGTTAGGGAGTGTCAAAGTCTAGTATCGTGAAAGTTATCTGGAAAACCCCCTCTAACACAGGGGATAAATACGAGGTTGCGTGCGGAAAGGTAATGGAGATAACCACTCCAAAGCTGGACCAATCGTAGTGGAGAACACATATAGAGGGCTTGTTTTGGGATTCCATCGATTGCATTTTCCATAGAGCTTCGTGGGTGTCAAATCCATTCGAGGTCCTCAGTTATCTTCCGAAACACTTTCTTTCGATACCCTTGATAGGTTTCGGGCTCGATACCCTGCTCATTGTGGTCTACCCGACTTTCTACTGTACCCGCCTGGTGACTGTTCGCGTGCTGGCAACCTAGTTGCCTATCTTTTTAGGGACATACACAGGTGACTGCGGGGCTATACAATGGTACCTAGGACAGACATCGGGCCATGCTTTGCAGAGTATACCCAGAGGGTGCTTCCATGTTCGAGTTTCACTTGCACTGGTAAGTTGCTCTAGTGTTGGTTGTTGTAACTGTTCTTCCAATTGTTTAATGTTTGCTTGTCTTATCTTGTAGGGACTTTTTTTAGTGTGTGTTGTTTTTTGAACGAATAGATAGCCCTAGAGTGTCTTTGATCTTCTCACATAGTGGAGGATCAATAGCTCCACCGATCATGAAGGCTTCTGGGCCTATCACCAGTTACACTGGAGCCACCCCTGCCACCACTAAGGTGAAAGCTAGACCAACAAGGGTCTTTTGAAGCGAACGGGTCATAAGAAATTGTGCCTGACCAACATCCAGAGGAAACAAATGTTTTAGACTTTGAGGCGAAAGCTCTTGGTCCACCTGAAACTCCAACCACTGATCTTTAGGCACCCATCATTGTACCGATTCACACTTACGAGTGCCAGACAGTGTCGCACGTAACAATGGAAACAAATGTTGTCACTCCCTCTGGGAATTTTTCAATTCCCACTATGGTTGTCACCACAGGAGAGTTTCTACCTCCTAACCCGCCGTCACCGGTCTGAGCCACCATGGTCTCGACCGCCTCTACCTTGCACAGTGGTCCGATCCCGTCTATGGCGGCAGCCACAACCCCTTTCACACCAAGTGTGACAGGCCCTCCGTTCTCATACGAGATGCCTAGCTCAGGTACAAGTCCTGTACTTTCCTACTCCACTTCACAGACTTTAGGTCTGCGGGTAGGGAGCTCTAACACTCCTCTGCAAGGCCACATGGGGGGCACTTCAGCTCCTTTTAATGCTTTCCCTTTGAGGTCATATACCTCCTTCGTCCCCTTCGCTCGGTGGCATGTATCAACAATTCGTCGGGCCACCTGCACACCATAGTTTATTTGGAGTAGGGAGTCAAGGACCACTTTCGCATAATATGCCGGTAGCTTCGACACTGTTTTATTTGTTCGGTGTGTTCGGTAAAAACACCTTCTCGTTAGCTTCTTTCCTGACTGGGGGAAATCCCGGTTTCAGACAACCTATTCCTATGCAGGGTACTATTCCTGCATAGGGGGCAAACACAGTAACTTCTTCCACATCAGGGCCTTGGAATTCTTGGCAGGGATCTGTTCCCTCCTCGGGAATGCTGATCTGGGGTAATTATTTCCACAATCAATGGAACCTTAGACAAGGTACTATGCCTATCCCCATGGGATCGACATGGGGCAACCCTTCCCAAAGTCCTTCGAATGTAATGCACGCCCATCCATCTACGTCCTATTTTGGGAATTAGTCGATGATGTATCCTCACACACAGAATCCGTACGCTGGTCATGGCCATGGTTTTTACCAGAACCTAGGCTAGTAGCCGAAATTTTCCTCTCAACCTGGTGCCAGTCAAACTCCAGGCCCCTTTTTCCCAGGTTATTACCAACAACCCAAACTACCTTTCCTAGAAACCTTGCATTTTCCAGACTTGACAAGGTTGTTGAATGACCCTATCTGGCACGATTCGTGTTGGCCACCTATGCCAATGAAATTGTGTTCGGACATACCAAAGTTTGAGGGAAAGCCTAATGAAGATCCAGGCGATCATGTGACTACCTTCCATCTTTGGTGCTCATCTAACTCGTTGAAAGACAACTCTGTACAGTTGTGATTGTTTCAACGTACTCTCATTGGGAGTGCCGCGAAATGGTACATTGAGCTTGACCACTCAAGATACCTTTCCTTTGGAGAATTGGAAATGGCCTTCCTAAACCATTTCCAATTACATGTGAGATACGACGCTGGCACAGAATTGCTGGCCAATTTCGCACAGACAAAAGCAGACGATATCTCTAATCACATACGATAATGGAGACACCAGAAGAGTTTAATTAAGGTGCTAGTCCCACCATCATTCCTTCTCAAGTGGTTCCTTAAGTGTTTGGTCCCACAGTTATCCAAAGACATCGCGACATTAGGAGTGTTTTCCAAAGAATATGCCATCATGAGAGCTCAACAGCTTGAGCTCATCTATTCTCAGTTTGGTTTATTATACGAGATCTTTCCAGATGTGCCACAATCAATACTTGATAAAACCAGACAAAGAGTTGGATCACATGCCAATGGTATTGTTGGTTCAGCACAAACAAAGCCCGCTGAGCAACTAATGAAGTAGTTGCAACAATTGTCTATACAACACACAGTGGCCAACCAAACTACTGTTTTGACTGCTCCCCCTACTAAAATGTCAGATGTACACATAGTGCAATCGACAAATCCAAAGGCCACCCAACAGCCTGAAGGAAAGAAAAAACAACGAAAGAAGGGTAAGGGGAATAAGAAACCCACTAATAATGCCAGCGGGGGAAACACTAAGAAACGGAAGGAAAGGTATCCATGCAACTTGTGTGCGGAAGACCACCTGACCCACCAATGTCCTCGACTTGCAGAGGCCCAAAAGTTTGTGACATAGCAATATCCTGCTGTGTTAACCAATCCATTTTAGCATGGGCAAAACCTAACCCAAGCCTCTACAAGCGCGGAAGGGGGTAGTCAAGGACCCTCTCAGTCTTCGAACAATCCCGCATCTGCGAATGTGTATATGATGAAGGGTGATGCTTTTATATTGACTAGAGCGCATGACTACAGTAAACCAAGCACTTATGAGAAGGGCAAAGAAGCTGAACTCCCATCTCTTCCTCTACAGATTGAGAAGACTTTGGGTGAAACAATGACACGCGTCCCAAAAGGTGTGTTCAAAAAAGCTTCTCACAACCCAAACGAAAGGGTCGCCCATAACTATTCTGTGGTGGAGGATTTGTCTCAAACCCCTTGTGCGATGTCCTCTTTGGAGGTCCTCCAAAGCTGCCCTTCCCAGAGGAAATCTTTGTTAACTTCTTTGGGATCTACCGAGACTTGTAATCCGGGTACCATCATGCTAGATACAACCGACTTAAAACCTCGTCTGCCTTACCACGTAGCGTTTCATATAGTAGTGGCTCACCCCATGAAAACTTTGACTCGAAATATTTTTTGCATGGTGGTTGATGAGGGCGTCTCGACATGCGTTATGTCATTGGCATGTTGGAAGGCCATTGGCCAGCCTGTTTTGTCTCTATCGCCTAATCTTCTCACTGCTTTCAACGGTCGTTCGTTCCAACCACATGGTATCATTCCCTCTTTCCCTTTGAAGTTAGGAGGGAAGACTGAGTGCATCGAGGTAGAGGTAGTCGATGTGTCCCTCGACTACAATCTCTTGTTAGGAAGGAGTTGAACTTATGCCATGCAAGTAGTGGTTGCTACAGTTTTCCAGGTCTTGTTGTTTCCACACGAGGACCGGATTGTGACCATTAATAAATTGTCTTTCTCCAGACCTGACCCTTCATTGGGGGTGTCCACGATCCCGAGGATTGATAATCCTCAACCAGGTGTAGTCAACGTAGGGGTTGGTTTGTGCCCATCTTTGATGGGTACCTTCGATTACCTGCCCCCTCAAGGAAATGTCAAGTTCATATCCGACCACCATAAGGTTGAGATTTTCCAAGTTTCATCATTTCACACGACTTACTTCACCGATCCTTGGATACTTCCTTCCCCATCGGCCATGATGGATGGGACAGGGCACCCAGGCATGTCCATTCCCTTGTTCATAGCTGAAGTAGTGTACTCTTTAGTCCAGCAAGCTTCAGCCAACGCAGATCCAACTCCTGCACAAGAGTTAGATCCACTTCTAGAGCCTATTCGCTCAAGGTTCTCTCGCTGACACTGATTTGTTAGACTTAGTCTTGCCCTCTGACGAAGCGGTAATTGAAGAAATGATTAGTCCGGACAAACCTTGGGATGATCTTCATCATAGATCATACTTCCTCCCAGAGTTAAGAAAAATCGAAGCTAGAGAATTCACCTTAACTATGACTGGAGATAGGTCTTGTCCTATTAATCTCTTAGCTACACATGAGGTCTATGCTGAGGGTTAATATGGAAACCATCGCTGAAACCATACCGATCAATATCTTTAGAACCCCTGGCGTCGTGGAGAATGTTTTCATCGAAGCTAACTGCTCCCCCAAAGAGATTCAAATATACACAGATCTATTTAAAGAATTCTGTGATGTTTTTCCCTGGTCTTATGAGTAAATGCCAAGCATCGATCCAAAAATAGTCGATCATGAAATCACAACTTATCCAGATGCCAAGCCTGTTCGGCAAAATCTTTGTCTAGTTAATTCCAGGAAAGCAACAACCATTAAGGTTGAAGTTGAGAAACTGCTAAAAGACAGTTTTATCTATCCTATCCATTTGACCCAATGGGTGTCAAATCCTGTGCCGGTCAATAAAAAACAAGGCACGATTCGTGTATGTACAGAATTTCATGATTTGAACAAGGCCCGTCCAAAAGATAATTTTCCCACACCATTCATCGACCAGATAATTGATGAATGTGTGGGTTGCGAGGCCTTCTCTTTCATGGATGGTTTTTTGGGATATAATCAAATATAAATCAAATCCGAAGACCAACACAAAATGAAATTCATTTGTCCATGGGGTACATTCACATATCGTAAGATGCCTTTTGGTCTCAAAAATGTTGGAGCGACCTTTCAGCGGGCCATGTCTTTTTCTTTCCATGACCTCAAGCATATAGTCGAGGCCTATTTAGATGATTTAGCATATCGATCTCACAAGAGAATAGATCACCCCACACACCTCCAACTTATCTTTGAGCGTTGTCGCTACTTCCAGATTCGCTTGAATCCAAACAAGTGCAGATTTTGCGTAACATCAGGACGTTTGTTAGGTTTCATAGTATCAACAACAGGGATCATGGTCGATCCTCTCAAGGTTGAGGGAATAATTTAGTTGCCTCCCCCATGCACAATCCTTCAACTTCAGAGTCTACAGTGCAAGCCAACTTTTTAAGACGTTTCATCGCCAACTATGTCGAGATCACAAAGGGATTTATGCGCTTACTGAAGAAAGACGTTCCTTTTCATTGGGATGATGCCACCCACTGCTCTTTCGATGCATTGAAACATGCCCTCATGACTGCCCCTCTGCTTCGGCCACCTAACTATAACAAATATTTCTTTATTATACCTGGTTGTAGCAGAGTCAACCATCAACATGGTTTTACTTCAGGAGGATGACTTGTTCTCAGAATATGTGATTTATTACTTGAGACGAGGCCTTGTAGGACCGGCACTCAATTATTCTCATATCGAAAAACTTGTGTTGGCAACAGTTCATGTTGTTCAACGGTTCCGTCATTATGTTCTGTTTCGCAAGACCACTGTCACTGCTATCTTGAATCCATTCCAGTACATGTTGACACGACGGTTAATAGGAAAAAATATCAGTAGATGGATAGTCATCCTCCAGGATTTTGACTTAGATTTCGTTTCAGTGAAATCTAAAAAGTCACTGGTCTTCACAGAACTTATTTCCAAACTTCTGATTGAGTCAGGTGATGGTGTGCCCGAAGAGTTGCCTATCAGAGGAGATATGTTTTTGATCACATCTTTAGATCCCTGGTATAGAGATATACTTATCTATCTCCAGACTTTGAAGTGCCCCACCTCTACTTCTCATGATGAGAGTCGACTTATACGCCATCAGGCTAAGAATTATCTCATACTCGATGATACGTTGTATCGGAGAGGTGTAGACTGCATCATGCACCAATGTCTCACTCACGAATAAGCAGTTATCATGCTTAACAATTTCCATATCGGAGCATGTGGTGGCCATTTGTATGGGTTGGCAACAACCCAAAATATTCTATGAGCAGGTTACTTCTGGCCGAGACTAATCAAAGATTGTATCGAATCGGTCAAGAAGTGCCACCTGTGCCAGATTGTCTCTCGGAAGATGAGGGCACATCCCGCTCCCATGTTTCCTGTCATCATAGTTGATCCCTTCACCAAGTGGGGGATTGATTACACTACATGAAACCCTCCTTCAACAAGGGGGCACTATATCATCGTGGCCGTAGACTACTTCATGAAGTGGGTCGAAGCTATGCCAACATTTAAAGATGATGGAGAGACTGCATCTTTCTTTTTATTCAACCAGATAATAGCAAGGTTCAACGTCCCGAGGGAGATTGTCACTGACCATGGCAGTCACTTTCAAAACTAGATGATGATCGAGTTAACATCAAATATTGGGTTACGGAAAGAGAATTCGTCACCCTACTACCCCCAAGCAAATGGTCAGGTGGAAGCTGTAAATAAATCTCTTAAGACC
>JASDQU011401535.1:68053-79549 GCA_032191745.1 Picea mariana | reverse complement strand
GGAAAATTCAAACCCATGTGGTTCGGACCTTTCATCATAAAAGAGGTTCTAAAAAAGGGCACTTATCGTTTGGTTGACTTTGAAGGGAATGCTTTGGTAGAACCTAGAAATGGACTCTACCTCAAGAAGTATTACTCATAGGCAGGCCACCATGGGTAACTTTTTGTAACATATGTATAGTATTTGTACTATTACTTTCTAGTTTCTTTTAGTATTATGGACGTGTCATTTTTGATGTTATCTTTTGTCATTGTGGCAGATGTCAAGTGAATCCAAGGTGTTCATTGGGTACATAGACGGTGCTAGCCGAAACACTCGGAGGCTTTCCTTCGCAGCTTGGGTAATTTTTACACCTTGAGGCTAGTTATTATCTTCCAGAGGTATATGCTTAGGTGACACCACAAACAATGTCGCCGATTATAGTGCATTTATTGAGTTGCTTCATGACGCCTTGTCATTTGGTATCTCTCATCTCCGGGTCTATCTCAACGCTTAGTTGGTTGTGTCTCAGTTAAATAGAGTCTACCATTTTCATGATCCAACTTTACATCGACGATTCCTTAGGGTACGTCTCTTAGAACGAAGAGATTATATTACATATTTTCATGTTCCTAGGAGATTAAACCAAATTACAGATACTCTAGCTAATCAAATTTTAGATTGGCATCTTGCACACATATGAAAGGACATACACATAAACATGTAAATACATTTTTAAAGGCAAAAAATGATCCATAAGACACAAAAAGACATAAAAATCCATATATAATATCATAGTCACCAGAGTACATAGGTGGACGCAAGCGCCTCAAAAATATGACCAATAATGATTCATGGGGCTTATGCCCTCAAAAAATATATACAAGTAGTGCTTTCGGCATGTGAAAACTATAACTAAGGTCAAGGCCTGTGGGCCCTGTTGTACTGATCAACGACGTTTGCCAAACGTCGAAACAATCTGACCCACGTCCGTGGTTCCCCCACTACATGAGGTTGCATAGATGGTGGCAGATCCTCAATCTCTGCCATAGGGACCGTGCGAGTGAACGAAGAAAAGTTTCGCTCGACTTGACTCAACACCCTCTCAGCCTCCCCGATTGGAAGCTCTCCTGCTGCTGTTGGTCCCCCTGTGGTGGCAGGTGCGGCCCCTGGCCGAGGACGATGCCTGTTCCTCACATAGTCTGCAAGTCACATTGGTCCCACATCTGCACACAACAAACACATATCCGTCAAATACTCTGGTATAAAAAAAATGATATATAACAAAAACAACATAAAAATTACATATGTTTCACAAAAAAGAAAACCAGCAAAACAATGATGTCAACTTATCCATCTCTCCTCACTCCTCTCCAGGAGGTACTGGTATCTCAGGATCTCTCGAGAAATCAATCCCAGCATAAGGGTAATCCTCTATGACTGGGATCTATTGTGACAACCAAGTGAAGAAATCATTGTCAAAGGACTCATTGGTCTTTCCACCACCCTGTCATGGCAGTAACACTGCCCATCTACAAACTACAGGAAGAGAGGTCTGATGTCCTCATACCACTACTCAAGGACTTAAGCTCAGAACTCTTTCAAAGAAGAAAGAGAATAAAATGGTCCTGAACCCGAAGTTCCTTTGCATCTGCGACCAACAATATGTCAACTGTCTCTTCATACAGTCTAGCAACGTGGTGCTCCAGTCAAATATTTGTGCATTTAAGCACTGGACTACACAGTTCATCTGTGCACAGGACACTTGATGTAGAGCCACAGAAACAGTGATTCACCCAATAAGAAACACAATCGCCTGCAACGATAAGTCAATAATATTGCTTATGGGCACCTGTGAGCTCGATCGGTCTGTACCAGCCTCACAGTAAAGTCATATCAATTCCGCTATGTTATGTGGCCCCAAAGGAAATGTCCGGAAGTTGAATGGTTCTCCTCTCCTAGAGAGGCCAGTCAAAAAATATATTTCCTTTATCATGGGCACCAGTGATTGCCCCTCTAACATAAAAGCCTCTGCATCCGGATGCCAATAATAAACCAAGGCATTCCGTAGCCTAGGTTGTGCCCGCATAAAAGGACATAAGAAGAACTTGAGCAACCCGCATTGCATTAAGGCAGCCATGGCATTGGGGTCATCCCTGACCAAATCACTAACCTCCTCATGCTCTCTTTCTCTCCAGTGAACATACATCCTGCAAAACACCGAGGTTCAGGAGGGTTAACCCTTGTTTTTTAATTTTCATTCAATAAGGGGGTCCATGCGGGCTGTAATGCTGACAGTCACATGTACATGCGTGTAGTTTTTACTTTACCTGAATGTACACACGGCCTGTCCTAAGATAGCCCATGTGGACCTAGGGCCGACCTTTTAAAGGTCGATGTCTCCCCAAAACTTGGAACCCAAAGCAAAAATAAAGATTTAAATTGCAAGAGGAGAGAGTTTATACTTACTTGGTCTAGACAGATGGTTGTTTCGTCCACTGTAGCTCCCAGAATCACCACTTTTATCAAAGGGGTTTTTTTTCTCTGGAGTCAATTTCCAAATCAGCAATGGTGATAATGAGTTGCTAGCTTCTATTTATAGACTTTTTGGCCCACTTTATCATGTTCTTTAAACTAAAAACCATTTAGAGTGATTCAGGAGTTGCATTGGAAGGGTATGATCGGGTATCGGGACAATTTTTTGGAGTTTTGGGTAAATTTTGATGCTTTGTGGAAAAATCTTAGATGATCAACTTGAGCATATAGGTTAGGTTTCTACCCTGACTTTTGCATCTCGTTGTCTTTATCCCTTTGCCATAAGATCGATCCCATCAGGTTGCGACATGGAACTATCATTGCTGCTTTAGAAGTGTGAAGAGTTGGTGGTAGATCTTATTATAACATGGATGCCCTAAGTAGATCCTGGTTGCATTATGGTGTTCATGCTGTCTCTAATCACTATAGGCTCAGGAGTCCTAGTTTTTTTTCCTGATTACGAGTTTGACTCTCATTTGCATGATTCCTTTTCACTCTTGACCTCACCCTCAGGACTCCCAAAAGACATAATGGGTCTTCTTTTAAGCCCTTTTCAGACCCTCTAAACATGAAAAGATTGCTGAGCGATCTTGTGGCCTTTCACGCTCGTTAAATTGAAATTTGAAGTCATGTTTTTCTGGCGGTAGTTTACCCCTTTTTCGGTCCAGACGGTCAACTGTACGAACAAAGGTATACTCTAAGGAACTTCAGTTCTCTAGAAGAGTACTCTCAAGAATCATTTTAACCCTTTTTCGGGCCTGAGGGACTAAATTTACGAAAAAGGAACCCCCACGGAGTCCATAGTTAATCTCTTTTCAGAATCCCTAAAATTGAAAAGATCGCCGAGTGACCTTATTCTTTCACACTCGTTAAACTGGTCCAGAAGAACATTCCTGATGGAGTCCATAGTTAAGATTTTTTCAGACTCCTTAAAAATGAAAAAATGACCGAGTGATCTTGTCTTTATCACACTCATTAAAATGGTTTTGAATAGACGTCTTGTCGGTGCTAGTTTACCCCTTTTTTCAACCGCTAGACTACCTTCGAAAACAGTACCCCAATGGTGTCTCATTTTACGTTTTTTCAGAGCCTCTTAATATGAAAAATCGCCGAGCTTACCTTCTCTGGACTCGTTAAACTTACATCGAAGGATGTTACCATTGTGTGTTTTGTTAACCGCATTTGCATACCTGCGTCTTTGGTCTAATTCCAGATCCATGTTGCTCTCAACTGAACCATCTGAAGCATACCTTATATGCAAGCCTTGTAGCACTTTTCCTCTGCGTTTTGACACCTTTGGCCCCGGGAGGATTTTCCCGAGTGTCATTTCTCTGAACATCAGTCTTTTCCTTGTACTTTGAACTTGTATGTTTGTAACACTCGTTCCTCCATTGTAACGTAACATTCTTTTATTCTTTTTCCAAAATCATTGAAAAAGACAAAAAAATCAAATATACCCCAAAAAGGGGAAGGGAAAAGTATTTTCTTTATTGGTAGCATAATAAGTCACCCTTGGATAAAGCACATCTGTTTGTTTGTTCGTCAAATTCGGGGATTTAAATACGACCTTAGGGAGATGTTCTCTCTTCATAGAGCTGTGTCCTCCTTCATTTGGTTATTCTTCCAAACATATGGAGAGTTTGTGTTGTCTCTTACCTCGTAAACTTATGTTAATGCCATGCTGCCTGAGTCTCATCATTTGTTGTGCTATTGTCCAATGGAAGTTTTTACCAAGCCTGAGTCGGCCCCTCTGCAGTTTTTCTCTTTCCCTCATGCCGGACCATCTTGAACGTCCAATCAAGTCTTTGTTCGAAATCAATGAAGCCTTTAGTCTAATCATCAAGATTCTTTAGTCCATGACTGATGAGCTGCCGAAGAGCTCTGGGTAGTGAAGTCATACACTCATATTACACTCCTACTCGAGTTTTGAAGATTTTGAAGTTGTTGCTCGAGCTCTGAAGACCTCATCTCCAGCCATCATGCCTTATCAACTTCTAAGAAGATGGATACTCTAAATGTATATCTTTTTGATTTCGAGATGTAGCTCCGCTATGTATTGTTCGCGGCTACACTTTATATAGTTATATGACATGGATATACAGTGTATTTGATTGGTAGCCATTACTTTATTTTATCTCGAGCATGGGTATGCCTACCTTGGTGAGACAATTATTATTTTTGCAGACAACGCCTCCTAATTTTTGGTCCCCGAGCTCACTTGTTCAGCACATCAGTAAAGATTTTTAATGTATTTCGACCATTAGATGCTCTTATGACCTCACACATTAGGGGGCATATGTTATAACCCTAATTTGCACCAGACATGCTTACCTAGCATCAGGCCATCTTAGATTCCTTCTTTGCCAAAGCACTGTTGAACAACTCTTCTTAAAAACCTCTTTTATAAAGGCCCACGCACCCTGCTCCATTACTGCACGCGTGTACATGGTAGCTGACCCAAAACATCCCGCGTGTACCTACAAAAGCACGAAAAAATGAAAGTTGTTGACGGAACACACAACTTTGGGTGAGTTAACTAAACCTTCTGACCATGCATGGCCGAGGGTTCGACCAAATACCTAGCTTCTTCTAGCCTATAGAAGAAGGGTTAGGGGTCCCATTTGGAAGAGGAGAATCATAGTAAAGAAACTATACCTGATTGCGCATTCCCTTTGTCCCAACCCTTTATCCATCCTTGTGAAAAGAGAAAGATAGAGCAAAGAAGTTGGAGGACAGTTGAAGAGGATCCCAGGACCAGGTTCATGGAGCAGTGGCTGGCTTCATCATTGTAAGTTGATTTATTGAAGTTAATAATAAAGAAATATTTTTCCCGTCCCACCATATGATATTTTCATGGTTTATAGCATACTTGTTTATTGAATCTCTAACCCATTAATCTATATATCAAATGCATGTGGAGTTTGTTATTTGTCTTGTGTGAATGAAGGTCAGCCTTGGGAGGAGAGCTGCAGTCAAAGAGTGATCAAGCATGAGGAAGGATTGACATCAAACGCCCGAAATAAGGTATGCTCACTTGATCTTCTTAACTATGTATTTACTTAAGAATAATAGGGATTAGGTCTGGGATGACGGTAGAAAGTAGAAATCTTTAGGTCTTTTCTGTATGCCTAATTAAACCCTAAGTGCTAGTCCATAGAGGGATTTCCTACTCACAACAACCAGGGCATTTGTATTATAAACACCAGGGATTTAACAACAAAATGCACTGGGAGAATTAAAAATAAATAAGAACCGAGTTTTTCTTCATAGAATGCACTAGTGCATTATTAATAAGAAGGAATCGATGCTGTAAAAAATAATATGCACCGATGCGTTATAGGGAAACCCCCCCCTTGCATTACAAATTAAAAGCACTAGTGCGTATCTGTAACAAACAAGTCCCAGTGATTATCAATAACCCAATAACATCGGTGCGTAGCAATAACACATACACACCTATGCTTCGTATAAGATTAACACACCGATGGCTAATTTTTTAATATAATTTTGTGGTATTAAATTAATATTGAAACCAATGCTAATTGATTACATAAAAGCATCGATGTGAATTTCATATGAAACACACCAATGAGTGTTAATATTAAACACGTCGATGAGATTAATAATTAAAATACACTGAGAATCATCGGCTCGTGATAGTGCAATTATTGTTATTTTGTAATTCCATTATTTATCCAAAAAATAACATTTGTCTTATATTTTTATTAGTGAATTTGGATATGATGTTTGGATTAATTTGTTATATCATTAGATTTTGCATCTCTTCATTATAATATTTAGTCATCCATATATTTAATCAACGATGTAACATTTCACAACGACATTGAACAACGTAATAGAATACATTAAAACATATTTTATTATATAAATGAGAGGGTCTTTATCATACAAAATGAGACACTTATCGATAATCCCTTGTCTTTCAATTGGGATACTATGTCCTTTACATTAAACAAAAATGTCTAATTTTCACAGAAAATTATTTAAAAAAAATATAATTGCATCTTGCATTGATATCCAAATATATTGGTCATCATTTTTCACTCGAACTGTTGTTAGTGCTTGAGCTACTTCCATGCCTTGGGTTATTTTGCTGAACGTTTGGTTGATTTTCTCGATTGTTTTGTGCTTCTTGAAGTTCCATCTACAAACATAAAAATAAATTGTAATGATCCTATCTACATTTGTGAGAATAATGGAAATTGAAATAAATAATATACTTGAATGTAAATTGAAAAGAAACGTACCTCCAAAACAGGAAGTGACTCATGAATCATATAGATATGTTCAAAATCAAATCTCTAGGCCTTGTTTCAACAATTCTTATGTTGGCCCAGTTCCATACTTTGTTTCCTGCAAGTTTTATACCCAATAATAAATCATAGGTTTAATATAAAGTATTATTTTTTCTTTATTAATTATAAAATGATTAAAGTAAAACAACATAGATTATACTTACAAATTCGACAATTAATTTTTGATATGCCAACATATACTCACAACGCTTAATTAACCCAATGGCAATTGATTTTTCTGATGGCTTTTCTTTGTATGTTAGAACATGTTTGAAGACATTCAAGGATGGATGTTGTAAAACAACTTAAAATATACCAAAAAAACTTTAAGTTGTTATAAGGAAATAATAATTACTCACAAACTTTGCTATCAATCATTTTCTTCCTTGTCATCCAGTTTTATGTGCAGAATGAGTTCCATTTTCTTTTCTTTTCCGTAAGAGAATATTTGAAAATTAATATTTAATGTATAATTAATTATTTGTACCTAATAGAAAAATTCAATGGTTACATACATTTGAAGCATGTTGTTGTTGGGATAGCTCCTCCTGCAATGCAATTATGTCCAATCCTCTGACCATTTTCTTGTACACTTTTTTGGACATTCCTACTAGCATATTTTTGATATCTACTGGTTGGTCCTCTCAGATTTTGATAATTTTCATAAAAAAATAATATGACAATAAAGTATTTNAAAAAGTGTATTTATGAATATTATTTTTTGAATGATTATTTTTTGTTGTTGTATGTTTTTGCTATTGCAAGTCTGGTAGGTCTCATTGACCATTGCTCTGGAAATGCTTCATGTAGTTTAAATATAACCTGGTTCTTGGAATCATTGGATTGATTTCTATATTGTAAGTGGAAAGTAGATTTATAAGTTCATTCCACTATATTCCTCATAGTTCTGTAAAAGTTTTTTCCCCTTTGATTAATCTCCAACACCACTATAGATGAGCTAAGGACCATTTCATCATCATTTACATCTTCTATAATAATTAATTTTGTTTTGTTATGATGACATTTTGTTCCCTCGTTGTTGGTTCCCGTAGAACATTAAACATATGTGAATTAATAGATTGTTGAAACGTGTCTTCTAATATTCCTAAGTATATTATTAATGAAAATTAAAAAAAAAATCATATGGAATAACATTGTTTCATTCATTTGATTCATCTCTCTGTAATTTTTCATCAATCTTTTACGCTCTTTTTCACTTAGATTAGAAATAATGTTATCGATGTTCCTCATTTTGTGGCCCTGCATGACACACACTAACCAATACATATTAGCTAAACTTACATATAATTCAACCATATTAATTTCTAAAGAAGTTACATAGAACATGCCTTTTTTGTTTTTTTGGATATGTCATCATTGTGTTGACCATAAATTTTATTACTTGAACTCTTCCCACTCATATTTTTATCAATATACAACCTGTATCATTCAATACATAAATTATTAAATATATTTTATAAATAAATCACATAATTTTCAGCGAAAAAAAATTATTGTGACCAGTGTGCTTTTTATATACAAAGCATTGGTACGTTTTTACATAAAATGCACCGATGCGTTCCATACAACAACACGCACCAACTAATTTAATTTATTTTTAAAAATATTTTGAATTACAACAGTGTGATATATATAGAAGACATCACAACGACTAAAGTAGAAAAGAAAAAACATAGCAAAAAAATTAAACATTCATAAAAAAACAATAGAAAAATTAGACTTCGATGAGAAGAAAAAAAATAAAAATAAAAAAAATTACGTGACAACATTTTTTGTGTTGTTTAGATGAGAACATCGACTATATTTTTTTTTATGCACCATATTTTTTAATTTTATTTTTAAAATTATGGAATAATCGGTGCGTTCTGTATACAAAAAAACACTTATGATGTTTTGTCGAAAAGGCACATTGGAAAAGAGGAAAACGTTTTTTTTTAAAACATCAAATAAGAAACCGTTTAATTAAAAAAAAAAAAAAAAAGGCATAGGGACGACTACCTTTGGGATCCGATGCAATAAGTGGTCCATTTGCATCACATGCCAAATAATTACATATAGAAAAAAAAACCATTAGACCTAAAATGCCTAAAACAAAAAGCCCTAATTTTGAAGTGATAGAGGGAGTTAAACCCCATGGTGAAATTGTGCATTCATGCAAGCAAAAAAAAACAAGGGTTTAAGATAAGTATGAAGTTTTTTATTTTTATTTTTTCTGAATGTAGGATTTTGTAACATTCCTCTCTTGCGAGCACACGATATTGACTTGTCCTTTGAGGACACTTGCGTGTAAGTGGTCCGATTATAGTTTATGGTTATTTGTTTTGCTTATGGATTTTGTGACGATGTTGATGGATTATGATGTTATGTTATTTGATATCTATGTATTGACATATTCTATTGACGAGTTTCCCCTGAGCGTGCAAGACAATTGACAGATTGAGGATGCCGATGGCATCAATGGACCTACTTACACTCTGGATTGAGTCAGGGAGTGGATTGTATTAGTTTGAGTATTTCATTTATGCATATGTGACATATGATCGATTATAATATGATGTGGTTTATGGATCAATGACAATGTTTTTTTGATGGATGTAGGTTGACTATTTCTTTCTAATCTCACTCACATAAGGAGTAAAGGGACCATGCACATAGACCATATATTGAGGGAGAGGTGTGGCAACATCCCCGTTTTAGCCTACTAGTTCTCTCGCTGTGGCTCGATTTGTAGGTTAAAAATTACCCAGTTCAAGAGATGCACGATGCCGTGAGGGAAGAATGAGACATTCTCTCAAAAATATTTCTAAGGGGCGAGCAATAAGACAGGGTCCTTATTCCTTAGAATCTCTTAGTCTCTCACAAGGTCACCTGAATGGAGTGTTGACTCCAAGGGTTGGACAACTACCAAAACCAGTCAAAGGTTTGTGGCACCCTTGGAGCATAGAGTGTGTCTTGAAGGGAACCTCACGTTATTAAAAATTTAAATCAAAGGCGAGTGGCACCCTTGGAGCATCGAGTGCATCTTGAAGGGAACGCCACATAATTAAACTTGAGTCAATTAATCTACGTGGCCCATAAAACTTTGAGCGAATATTAAACCTTTTAAAAACTTGGGCACTGATGAATTAATTAATTAAAGAATAAATTTAGTAATTGTAACCCCGATCAAAATCTTAGCCCATTCTAGATTATAATCCTAAGTCTAAGTTCTTGTAAATAGGATAAACTATAATTATTAACTCAAGTAAATTAGGAAGGAGGTAAATCCAATTAAGAAATTAAGAAAAAGGAAATAAGTCTTGAGAATTAATATTTTACTTATATGTGCAAGAAAATGCCAAAATGAAATTTAATATAAGAAAGGAATAAAGCGTGAAAGAATTGTGCAAACATATAAAGGAATATAGGGTCTAGTTAACGCTAGTTTGACTAGGAGAGGATTCATATTTTAACTCAACTCAGAATTAGTAAGGCGTTAGTCATTAATTGGAAACAAGGGGAATAAAGAGACAACTAGGAGTGATTTTAGGATGGGTGAGAGAAATTGACATTTATTAAAATAAATTGTGGATTTACTTGTGAAAATAAGGGAAAGGGTGATGAGTGTATTTGGGGAAGTAATTCTAAAATTTATCTAATTAAAAATTGAATTAAATGTGGAAGTGGGGGTTGTCATTGAGGAAACTCCTATAAAACAAATGGTTAAGATGATAAAGGGGTGATCACTGGTTATGGAAAATGTTATGCTCCAGATATTTTGATTGGCTTTACTTGTGAGAGTTGGGATACCCATCTTGAGAGGGAGTGGTGGATCTACCTTGTGAGGCGAGTTGGGAGCTAGAGGATTTCTGGTTGTGTGTGTGTGTGACCCCTTTGTGGCTCAGGGGGCTAAGGGGGAAGAAGAGTACCCCTAGCGTTGACTGGGAGGTACAGTGAAATCTCTATGGTTAGCAGGCGGAAGGATGGGAGGAACGTCAGCCACCGAAGAAAATATCTAAGTCTGAGATCATCGACTATGATATTATTGTTGAAGATTTTAATTGTAGTAAGATTTACATTTTTTTATATGTATAGTTAGTTACGATATTCATGTTAAAGATTTTAATTGTAGTAAGATTTACATTTTATACATGTATAGCTGCGATATTCATGTTGAATATTTTTATTGTAGTAAGATTTAAATTTACATATGCATCGTTGTGATGTTTGAGGATTTTAATGGTATTAAGATTTACATTATATATATATATATGTATCGTTGCAAAATTCCTGTTGAATATCTTAATGGTAATAAGATTTAAATTTTTATATATGTACCAGAAGCAATATCCATTTCCTATCTTGTCAAAAATAATTATTATCACCCTTCCCTTCTTGAAAGAAGATATTTTTTTTGAGCGATCGAGGTAAACACAATAACCTTTGTATGATAACTTACTACTGTAGTTGGTAATCTAACACGCTGGAAGGTTTTCCTTCCTGTGAAAATTATGACAGAATTTAAGAGAGCAGCATAACACAGGAATAACACACAAAATAATTGATTATATTACTGTATTGTTACACACATACATAGCTACATATATAGCTGGATTCAGATCCAACTAACTCCACTCTTGGAGGGATAGGTTGAGAGAATATCTCA
>JASDQU011401535.1:42089-61456 GCA_032191745.1 Picea mariana | reverse complement strand
GAGGATCCACGTGACGTGCCACATACCACCGGAAACAAAATGATGTATACTATCCATTCATGGGTGTTGTATATGCATGTGCATTATCCTTCGTGTCCAAATACCTTTATCAATCTTGCCCTCCAAAACCCATGACTAGGGTTGACATCAATGACAACAACCAATCTTCCAACAATCTCCCCCTTTTCCATTGATGGAAACACTCATGCTCCCTCTATCATCATGATCCCAATTTATCTCCCCCTTTGACATCAATGGAAAAGGTTAGTGCTGCTCCCCCTAAGTTTAATGGAAAAAGGTGACCTTCTTCTTTGGGGCTACTCTCCCTAAACATGTGGCACTCAATAATGCTTCATCCTTATTTTTGGTCTTCGGGACTTTTTCTTCCTTGGAATCATTTTGTGTGGCTTTTGTCTTCTCTCTCTTATTCATGTCTAGGATGTATATGTTGTTCGGTCTTCTTGTTGCAGTTGCAACCAATATTCTCGAGTTATTTTCTCTGATTTTACATTTTTGGGAGTCAAACGTAAGAGTGTATCCTTGATCACATATTTTGCTAACACTGAGGAGATTATGCTTCAGATATTCAACCAATAGGACTTTTCTTGCTTTAACATTTTCACTTCCAAGCTTTACAGTTCCTTTTCCAAGTATTTTGGTAGATGAGTCATCTCCAAATGCAACATTTCCACCTCTTTTCTTCAAGCTAACAAATTTGCTTTGATCTTCGGTCATATGAGATGAGCACCCACTGTCTATGAACCATTCATCTTCTTCTTTGCATTCTTTAGTGACCAATGTTATTCGACAATTTTCATTTTGTGGAATTTATTTCCTTTTTCATGTTCTAGATGGTATGCAGACATTTGACATACGATTATCTTCCTTCATCTCTCTGCAATATTGTGCTTTGTGACCAATATTATTGCACTTGTAACATACAATATTTTCATCCATTAATGGGTCAAATGGATTATAATTTCTATTGATAGGTCTACGAACATTTCCATATCTACTATTTTCACCATTCATGTAGCTTGCATAGTTATTCCTTTCGTTGATTCTACAATTGATTGCCTTGTGTCCAAAATTTCCATAAGTATAACAATGTCCAAGAAGGAAATTTTGATACCTGGGCGTAAGTGATCTTGTTTGTGGTGTGGTCCATCTGGGTTCATGATCTATTCTTCTTTAGTTTCCTTCATAATGATTTCTTTCATACCTGATGGGAGAGGATCTTCTTGATGTCTCATTCCTTCTGAATTCTAGTCTTATATCTTGTTGTTCAACTTTTTCTGGAGTGTTGGTTTCGTCATTTTCAACTTCCTTCTCTTGTTTTGTTGTCTTCAAATTGTCATTGTATCCTAGTCCTGTCTTATCATTTGGAGATCTTTGACTGCTAAGGATCTCATCTAATTTTTCAGTGCTTTTTTCAAACTTTTTCAACTTTTGTGTTGTTAATAGTAGCTCCCCTTTTGTGTGATCCAATTCTTCTTTCAATTTCTCATAATCTTCTAATTGTTCCTTCAAGCTATTCATGATATTTTCAATCTTGTAATTCTCTTATTCACAACTACTCAATTCACCTTTTAGTATTATGTTTGTGTTTATAAGCTTGCTATTTTTAGTTTCAACATGCTTCAATTTTTCAAGATTCTCATCTTCATGTTCACTCTCTACATTGTCTTTGTATCCCCAAAAAGAATCAAGGTTGGTTTCTTCATCTGAATCTTCTTCACAAATGATTTCTTCTTCTTTAGAATTCTTATGATCATCATCCCGGGTTTCTTCGGTTATGAAGAGGACTTCTCCTCCATCATTATCTTCTTCATCACTCTCATCTGAGGAGATGTCATCATCCTTGGAGTAGAAACTCTTTTTATTGTTGAGAATTATCTTTTTATAGTAGCAGTTTTCAACAATATGTCCTATTTGACCATAGTTAAAGCATTTGAGAGGAGACTTACCTTTGTATCTTCCACTTCCCTTATGGAACCTTCTTAGGAAATTTTTTATTTCTTCATCAAGTTCGTTATCCTTGTCTTTTGTCTTTTTTATGGCTTTAAAGGTTGCTTCATTGTTTGGTTGGTCACTTTCTGTACCTGTTCTCATTTCATATTCCATAAGAGTCCCATGTAATTCATCCATTTCCATTTTGGTCAAGTCTCTAGTTTCTTCAATGGCAGAGACCTTAGCATCATACTTTAAGAGAGGTGATCTCAACACTTTTTGTACAACCAAGGATTCATCGAGCTCTTCACCTAATCCTCTGATAGCATTAACTTCATCAACTCTAAGAAAATAGGTTGCAATATCTTCCTGTTCATTCATCTTCAAATTTTCAAATTTTGCTCTATGTCGTTGAAGCTTCACCTACTTAACTTTTGGATCACCTTCGTAGATACTCTTGAGTTTGTCCCATGCCTCTTTAGCAGTGCTACAACCCATCACTTTTATAGCAATGGTTGGTGCAAATGATTCTAGAATAACATGTCTAGCTTTTGAATTACAACTCATAAGCTTCTTCTCATTTGGATCGATTGGAGCATTATTTGGGATTACATAGCCATTTACAACTGAGTACCAAATGTATACTCCCAAAGCTATTATGTAATTTTTCACTCTATCACTCCAGTATGCATAATTTATTCCATAAATTTTTTGAAGCCCATTTGAAATGTGCTCATGGTCATCCATCTCTTCTCAGGATTTTCCTTCCAGTGGTTAAACTGTTCTGAAGGCAACCTTCTCTGATACCAATTGTTGATACTGAGAGGGGGGTGAATAAGTATCAAGTATAATTTAAAAACCTTTTTCAACTTATACTTAAACGTTTCAATTATATCCAATGAGAAATGAACAATAGTATAAGAGTTACACCAATACACCACAATACACCATGCACAATATATGAGAAATAATCAATAGTTTTTGTTCAAGAGAAGTAATGACTTCCAAAGGTAGCTACATCTTCCAAATGTAGAGGGAGGGATAAACCTCTAAGAGGAAGATATAATCCTCCAATATCAAGAGAGATTTGAACNCCTTCCTTCCACCCAAGAAGATATGAGAGATAATAAAACTTTACATTAAATCATCACCATCAACCAATCATCACATAGAACCTGATAATGCTTCCTGATACTTCTTCAATTTTTGGAGTACTCTGATCCTGTAGATAATATTACTTAATTTATTCTCTTAAACTCCAATTTTCAGTCCTTGAATCCTCCCAAAAAAGAAGTTATAGAAAGAATGGTAGACTTTATTCAATTCTGGTCTATTCAGAAGATCCAACTTGTACAATATGCCTCACAGTCAATATTTAACATCCGATTCTGAAACTCACACACAAGAATCTAAAGTCCATACTATTTCCAATGGAAATGGTCCCACTTCATTTGAATTCTGTATGAAGCAGTTATGATTGTTTTACCCAGAACATCTGTTTATTAACTAGCTTCAGGACTCGTCACAAACCCTGTCTTCCATAGAGTGTATATCCATAATTATAGTGAATCAAGAGATGAAATTTTAACCAGAGGTACCTTGATATGTATTCTCAATACCATATCAATTTCACCATTTGAATCTTTATAGAAAAAATGGTAAGATGACCTGAAAATAACATACCTTAAAACAGATCACCAAAAGACTTCATCCTCCCTTGAAATCCGACCTTCTTTTACTTATTGTTTTCTCTGAAATTAAACTTGTATAAAAATGAATGTCTAATGATGTTTATTTATACCATTTATGTCACTTCATTTTAAGATTAGGGTTGACTTGGCACTTTCTTATTTTTTAATTCTTTTCTTTAATTATCTTCACGGCCTACATGTACTTCTTCAATTCACTTTGTCATCTTCAAAAATTCACTTCTCCTCAACCATGAGGATCCACGTGATGTGCCACATACCACCGGAAACAACATGGTGTATACTATCCATTCATGGGTGTTTTATATGAATGTGCATTGTCTTTCATGTCCAAATACCTTTATCAATCTTGCGGTCCAAAACCCATGACTAGGGTTGACATCAATGACAACAACCAATATTCTAACACCCTTGTTATCTTTTTCCCTCTTAAACTGAATGGCTCAGGCATGGAGGATCTAGTCGAGTTGTTGTAGCTTCATTGTGATGTAGGTTTGATCATTGTGTTGTTGTGACTGTGTTGTTTGGGCATATTTCAGTGTTTGAAGCTTGATATCAAGAGTGATCTTGAGTCTGAGTTTTTCTTCTTCAAGATGCTTGAAATCCTGATGCTCATAGCAGTGTTGTTGAAATTTATCACTAAGTATTCGCTTTGCTCACACTTAAACTCAATTCACTAACTGAAGTTAATGTGGCTCTCACTTCCCTATGCATTTCTTGTCTAGTTCTGTGTTGAACATTATTCATATATTGAGTTTTTTCCATTGACCTCCTCTCATATAAAACCAACATCCACCAAAAACTCTTATGGGTATCGAGCTTTTCCTCCCGCAATATGAGGGTGAATCTCAGTGCTAACAATACCCCTTTGACTCCTTGAACCACAATGGTTGTAGTATCGAAGGCATATATCATCATTGTTTCTCGTCCTATAGTGAATACTCAACCTATAGCCATGAAACCTTTTGGGTATCTTGGCCATTCACCTGGATATAATGTTCAGTCCATCCTGATGGCCTCTAGTCATTTTTCCTATGGTACGCCAAATTTTACATCGCATTTTTCAAAATCCATTCCAGCCATTAGCCCTAATTCTAGCATTGCACTCAGGGGCACAACTCCTCCTTATACTCCATTCTCATTTGGTGGCACTAATGTCCCTCAAATGACTCCTACCATGGGAGGCTTTCCTCCTTTTAATCCTAGTTCTAATCCTGTTGCTTTTGAATGGAGTAACCAACCCGGAAGACAATCTTCTGCTCAAGTTCTATCCTTTACACTCACCTCCTCAGTTTCGATTCCAACCAACATGTTTGGCATGACGAATCCATATTTATCCTCCAGATTCATACCTGGAGGAGGTCAGTTTCACACCTTGGGCAACCCCCAGCCTGGGTCCACTCCAGCTGGGGGAAGTTTTTATAACCCTCATCAAAACATTCCTACTGGAATGATGCCCAACCACCCCCTTATGAATCATCCTGGATGAGGGTGTTACAACCCTATACAGGGCCATGGTGCTTACCAGAACCTTGGATGAATTGCAATTCCCCCACCACAATATTTCCAGGGAGATTGGGGTTAGATGCCTCAACCACGTCTCCCTTTTTTGGCCACGCTCAATCTGCGAGACTTGTCTAAGTTGATGAACGAACCTGTGTGTCATGATCCTACATGGACCCTCATTCCCACCAAGCTTCCTTCATATATTCCAAAATTCGAAGGCAATAATGGCGAGGATCATAGTGATCATGTTACCACCTTTAACCGATGGTTCTCTTCGAATTCTCTTAATGAGAATTCCATTCAGTTAAGATTTTTTCAACTCATCCTCATGGGGGTTTCCACAAAATGGTATATCTAACTACTTAAGGGGGCATACAGGGCCTTTAGTCAGATGGTTCTAGCCTTCCTTAACCACTTCCAATTGTTGGTTCATTACGATATTGGCCTAGAACTTTTGTTGACCTTACGCTAGGACAAATCCACTCATATCTAGTATCACATCCAAGAGTGGCGTAGATGGGAAGAGTTTGATCAAGACTTGCATACCCCCCAAATTGTCGCAAGAGTGGTTCCTTAAATCTCTACAACCTCCTATTTCAAAGGATGTTGTTACATTCAGGGTTACATCTGAGGAATAAGTGATTTTTAAAGGAAAATAGTTAGATCTTATATATGCTCAGTCTGGGATGTTATATGAGATTCTTCCTGACACACAAAGGTCAAACTACGACCCTAGACAAAATCCTGGGCCTCATGCCGATGGCATTGTAGGCTCCACCAATGTGATCCACAGACTCGGTAATAATCCATTTGAAAGAGTTGTCTCTAAACAAGTATGCAGGAGGGACAACTTCACTTGTGTCTTCCAATCCCACTCAATCGACAGATGTACATTCCTTGCAATCGTCGACCGACCCAAATGGTAACCAAAAACCAGGTAGGAATAAGAAGAAAGGATGTAATATTAATTGTAAGGGTGGGAAGAATAATAATAAACCCAAGGACAATGGTAATAATGAGAAGATGAATGATAATGTCGGTGAGGGAATGAAAGAAATGCGTAAGGTGAAGTTTCCCTATAAAATTTGTATAGACCATAACCGTACTCATTTATGCCCCAAACTTGTGGAAGCTATGAGGCTCTTATATCTACCGCCTGTTGTGTTGATGAATCCTTTTCCACATAACCATCACATGGCCTCGAGCTCCTCAAATGAAGGAAATGTGGCGAGTGTGAGTCAAAACCCACTGGCACAAGATTGTGACCGTTTATGCATCAATATGGTAAAATTTGAGATTAATGTAGCCACCCAATCTCGCGATTACAATTCTCCATAAATTGTACCTGGTCTAGAGTCTCCTCCTCCTCTAGAGATTCCCTTACATATCTAAAAACTAGAGCCGTCATCTTGTACTCCAAAAGGAGTACTCAAGTGTCTACCCACAATACTAATTCTAGAGCCGCCCAGAATTACTCTATTGTTGAGGACTTGGGTCAAACCCCTTGTGTGATGTCAGCTCTGGAGGTACTCCAGACGTGTCCTTAACAAAGTAATTCCTTACTATATGCGTTAGAATCTATAGATCCCAATGGCTCGAAAGTTATCAATTTTGATGTCACAGATTTGAAGCCTTGCTTTCCTTACCATGTGGCATTCCAAATCCACGTGGGTTACTTGAAGTATACCATCAACCGTATTATTGTTGATGAAGGAGCTACAACATGTGTGATGTCCTTGGTCTATTGAAAATCCCTCGACTCTTTGACTCTCTCTTAGTATCCAACCATGTTGATGGCTTTTGACAGTCGTTCCTTCCGCCCTCATGGTATT
This sequence comes from Picea mariana, assembly GCA_032191745.1. NCBI lineage: Eukaryota > Viridiplantae > Streptophyta > Pinopsida > Pinales > Pinaceae > Picea > Picea mariana. Next base: position 54,459 of record JASDQU011401535.1, on the reverse strand, counting down.
CTTCCTACCTTTTTGGTCTAGTTAGGTGGGAAGACAATAGAGGTGGTTGATGCACCTCTCGATTATAACTTGTTACTAGGATGCAATTGGACTTTTGCTATGACTACAATCATATTGTTTGTCTTTCGTACTCTTTGTTTTCCTCACGATGGGAAGATTGTGATGATCAATAATTTTTCCTTTGTGTTTTCTATCCCCAGTGCATCTGTTGGACCGTTGATCCCCGTGGCCGAAAATTCTTAACTAACAACTGATAATATCAGTGTCAGAATGTATTCATCCCTTATGGGTACCTTCGAATTCATGGCACTGATTCACCATATTTACACCATGTCAAGTAGGAATGTTTCATCAGAGAGGTATGTTCCTTTTCCCACTTCCTATTTTAACAATACTTGGACCCTACCTTCCTCAACTATGTCTTATGAAGTTCAATCACATGCTAGAATTTCCATGCCATTATCGACAACATAGATAGCGTATCGAGTTGTTCTTGACTCTTTCGTCGATCTTGATCCTATTACCTCGCAGATGGACGAGGAGGATCATTTTATTGAGCCCATGTGGGCCACTTCGTCGTATTTTTCACATGACTTCCTCAATGACACTTTTCCCTCAGATGAATTGATCATTGAGGCCATGAATGGTTCTGACAAACCTTCGGATGATATGCATCATCGCTCTTATTTTTTCCCAGAGCTTGCTAGAATCAAACAAGATGAATTTATTTCTACTCTGAGAGAGATAGTCAATCACATCGTAGTTCCTCTTGATATGCACAACATTTATTCCAAAGGAAATATGGTGAATATCTCCCCACCGTCACGATCGATATCTCACGTACCCTTGGAAAGATTGAAAATGTACACATCAATGCAGATTGTTCGCTAGAAGAAATCATGATCTACATTGAACTCTTCAAGGAAATCTGAGATGTATTCGCTTGGTCTTATGAAAAGATGTCAGGAATGGACCCTCAAATTTTTGAACATGATATTAAAACTTACCTGAATGCTAAGCCTTTTTGACAACATCTTAGAGATGTCAATTCCCAGAATACCCCTACTATTAAGGAAGAGGTAGAGAAATTGCTTAATGTTGGCTTCATCTACCCAATTCCCTTGACTAAATGGGTATTCAATCTCATTCCTGTGAATAAGAAGCAAGGAACCATCCGTGTATGCATGGATTTTCGTGACCTGAACAAAGCTTGTCCTAAATATAACTTCCCGACACCATTCATCAATCAGATCCTCGACAAGTGTGCTGGAAGCAAAGTTTTTTCTTTCATGGACAGATTTTCAGGGTATAGCCAAATTCAAATTAAACCCAAGGATCAACATAAGACGACATTTATTTTTCCTTGGGGTACTTTCTCATACCAGAATATGTCTTTCGACCTTAAAAACGTTGGAGAAACCTTCCAACGTTCTATGACCTTCACATTCCATGATCTTAAGCATATAGTCGAATCTTATATCAACAATATTGCTACTCACTCTTGTAAGAGAGTGGATCACCCTAAGCACCTTCGGCTAGTTTTTGAAAGATGTCATCATTATCGCATCTGATTGAACCCTCATAAATTCATATTTTACGTTAGGTTCGGACATCTTCTAGGATTTTTAGTCTCTGAGACCGGGATCATGGTAGACCCGTTAAAGGTTGAGGAAATGCTTCAATTGCCTCCCCCACTCACTATTCGACAACTTCAAGTTTTACAAGGGAAAGATAAATTTTTACGTCGGCTTATAGTAAACTATGTCAATATTACTAAGGGTTTCATGCATCTTTTGAAAAAGGACACCCCTTTTATCTGGGATGAGAGAGCCCAAGAATACTTTGATGCTTTAAAGAAATCCTTGGTATCGATGCCTATGTTGAAGTCTCCTGACTATAATAGAGATTACTTACTTTATGTCGTCATGTACAAAGAGATGATTGGTATGGTATTGGTTTAGGAGGATGATGATCTCCAGAAGCACATATGTTAAGAACCAAACATCAATATAGCATAGAAAAACTTCAGGAAAGGTACTCAACGCCTTGAAAAAGAGATAATTTCAGATAATAAGCCTCTTCGAGGGGGCAACCTCCTTTTACCCCACTTAAATGTTCAAGTACAAGATGATTCAAAATNGATGTCAATCCATTTCAATACGTCCTTACCAGGTTTATGATAGGGGAAAAATACAATAAATGGATATTTTACAAGAATTCGATCTCGATTTCACTTCTGCGAAATCCAAGAAATCACTAGTCTTTGCAGAGTTAATATGCGACTTCCCACGATTGGATGGGGATGTTATTCATGTTGATTATTTTGTGGATGAACACATTTTCCTTGTCTCGTCGTTTGATCCCTTGTATGAAGACATTGTTCTCTATCTTCAAACTTTGAAGTTCCCTCAGCATCTCTCGCAGATAATCGACGATGTATACGGTACCAAGATAAGAATTACCTTATCATCGGTGACACTATGTATCATTGAGGAATAGATAATATCTTACGTCATTGTTTAACTCACGAAGAAGTTGAATCAGTTCTAAATGATTTCCACAGTGGGGCTTGTGTTGGTCATCTATCTGGGCTTGCGACAACCCAAAAAATTTAGCGATCTGGTTATTTTTGGTTGGCTATATTTAAAGATTGCATTGAAGGGGTTAAGAAGTGTCACCCCTACTAGGTGTTCACTTCAAAAATGTGCTCGCATCCATCCCCTCTCCATCCAATAATTACTGTTGATCCCTTCACCAAGTGGGGGGTGGACTCTGTGGATTGCAACCCAACTTCGGTTGGGGAGCATCAGCACATTATCGTGGTTGTAGAATACTTTACTAAGTGGGTTGAGGCCATGCCTACAGTTAAATATGATGGGAATATTGTCGCCTTCTTCGTATTCAATCAAATTATCATCAGGTTCGAAATCCCGAGTGAGATTGTCACTCATCATGGTAGTCACTTTCAGAATGAAATGATGGAAGAGATAACAAAAAAGATGGGGTTCAAGCATGGTCATTCTTCCCCTTACTACCCCCAGGAAAATGGACAGGTAGAGGCCGTAAACAAGTATTTTAAGACCATTTTGCAAAATATTGTTAGTTTTAGAAAATATGATTGGCATATCATGCTATATCCCGCACTTTAGGCATACCGAACCTCAGTCAAGATTTCCTCCATTGTTTCTCCTTTTTAGTTAGTACACGGTGTGGATTCAATCTTACCTATTGAATGTGAAATCCCTTCTCTTAGATTGGCAGTTGCGCTCCTACCTGACACTTTCGATCTCAAATGACGCCTTGTGCACCTAGAGAGCCTTGATGAGCAATGTCGAGACACCTCTATGGCTATCAAAGAGAATAAAATATGTGTCAAGGTCCAATACGATAAGTCTGTCTATCCTCGGTTGTACGTTGAGGGTGACTTGGTTCTTTTATATCATCAATCCAAAGAACCACTAGTGGCAGGAAATTTCAAAGCCATATGGCATGATCCCTGTATCGTATGACGTGTCTTGGAAAAAGAATCCTATGAACTAGAAGATTATGAAGGGAACATGTTGGCTGAGCCTAGGAATGGGATCTACTTGAAAATATTTTATGCTTGAGCCCCAATATTGGGCATAATTCTTTGTATACTAATGTAATTTAGTGTATATATCTTTTCCCTTTGTTTTTTGTCTTCAACTTGCTTATCGAGTTTTCCCTTGGTTGACAGATGTCAACAGAGTCTTTGGTCTACTTAGGATTTGCAGATGGAGCTAGTCTTCATACACAGAACTTGGATTCCTCTGCTTGGGTTGTTTACTCACCCAAGGGTCTACTAGTCTCTTCAAGTGGCGTATGCCTAGCGCCATCCATGAATAATGTGGCTGAATATACCGTTGTTATAGAAATTTTGTGTGATGTCATTTCTCATGATATTTTCTCTTTGGAGGTTCGTCTGGATTCCCAGTTATTAGTATGTTAGTTGAACAATAGTTACCATGTGTGTTACCCTACATTACTCCAATGATTCCTACGAGTATTCCTTTTAGAATGACAATTTGATTTTATTAATTATCATCACATACCTAGGATTTCTAATTATGTATCCAATGCATATACTAATTTATTTTTAGATTGACATTTGTCACATAACTAAAGAAAAAAAAAATTCTCATTAATGTACACATTGTAACATAAATAAAGCCGAAGAATCATGTTTTTATATGTATTTCGAAAAATATGATGTTATAGTACCAAATTGGGGCTAACACCCTCAATACACATATACAATTGATAATACAAAAGTCAAGACATCTATGACTATGGCATCGAATGAGTGGAATGATAACAAACTATAGTGTCTGCGAGACGCCGAAAGAGTCGCACCCAAGCTCTGGGCATGCTTACCACCTTCTGCTACATAGCCTCTGGCAGATCCTCCACCTGAACCATCGAAATCCTTTGTGTCAAACGAGACATGCTGCCCTACACGTTTTGAAGGAATCTCTCTGCTTCTCCTTCCGCTGCCTTATCTCCTTGGTGCCTTTAATGATCTTGTGGAATCCTTTCTGGTCGTCACTATGTATGCATCACATATGTGCCTAATTATTACTTAAACATCATCGAAAAATAATTTTTTTTCCTATACAAAAATAAAAAAATGAAATATTTAAAACAATTTGACATACCTATGTCCCCGTAGGCGGTCCTTGGTGGTAATGGCATGTCAGGGTCCCCTCTAAATTTGATCCCTACTTAGGGGTAGTCATCTAGAGAAATGACATGCCGTCTCCACCAGTAAAATAAATCATCATTATAGGGTGTGGGAACCCTACCTCTCCCCTATCATCTCATCACCTCGGTCCACCATGCCATGGTTGGATGGAGAGGTCCTCGCGAAATGATCTCAACTCTATGTCCCAAACATGGAATCCGCTCAAAGGAAAGTCCACATAAGATAGAAGCGAACCCGAAGTTCCTCTTACCACCCTGTTTGCATTCTGTCAACTAGATCTTCATGTTAGCCAGTAGTGAGGTGCACCAGTTGTACATCGTGGGTATCAAACACTCGACGAAGTAGAACATAAGAGGCCTCAATGCCTGGTGCATTGAGGCTGATCCTACGATCCATGTCAAAATGAGGAAAACAATCTCAAGGCTTAGATTGTTTATCGCTCGGATGGGGAGTTTACTCCCAACTTTCTTCGTCCTTGCAATGCAATGAGCGGCTATGTATTCTTCTATATTCACACCGCTTCCAGTTCCCAAGTATTTGAGGTTGACCACCTCACCCCAACATGACAACCCCATAAATAAATAAATATCCTAGACATCAATCCTTAATGGTTTCCCATCAAGGTTGAAGCTCTCACTGTCTGGATCCCAGTAATCCACGAGCAACTGTAGAAATATGACTTGGGCCCTCATCCCTTTGAGAGCCCAAAAATTATACAACCCACATATTTTCAAGGCCATTTGGGCCCCCAGATCTCTTTCCACAACAACATCTACCTCCTCATGTTCCCTTTCCCTCCACTCTAGCACCATTCTGAAAGAGAAAAATCATTTTTTGAGTTAGTATTCACTAAAAAACGTTGTTTATAGACATATACATGAGTCACAGCGTTTACAATCACATATAGGGCTGAGTATACATTAGATGTCTTTTAGAAAACTGTGTATAATCGTGCGTATACGCGAATCGATGAATGGTAGCTCGCTTACATCTAAACTTCTAATTTGTGCCCTAAATAACTTAAAAATTGAAACTTAAATACAAAATGTAATCAATGAGAGGAAGAGGAATCACCTGGTCCAGATGGTCGTTGATTCTGTCACTCATAGTTCCTACAATCACAAGTTGAATATCGGAGGTAATTTGGTTCAAAATCCACTATTTGGGTAAAAGAGTAAAATGTTATAGTAAATTTGTTTTTTTTTTACTATTTATAGAAAAAATTTACCCACTTTGCATAGTTTTAGATAATATCTTCACTTAATGGACTAATAAAACAGTGGATTGAGTTAGTTTTTGTAGTTTTGTCTAGGGATTCTTGCAGTTTTCAGCCTTATGTCGATCATTCGTAACTTCAGACATGTATTTTCACTACCGAGCACATAGGATAGGTATCTGTTCCAACATGCACACTTGCATCATCCTATAATTGTCACTCATATGCCTTAGGTACGAACCCATTTTTAAGCAACAAAGAAATTTCTATATGCTACTAGAAGTGTTGTCATCAAATGGTAGAGACTTACCAAACATGGGTACCCTAGTTAGACCCTCTGCTTCATTCGCTGCCCATGCAGAGTTTTTTTCCGTAGGACCGGGAGTCCCTTATAGCTAATACATGACTTTATGTTGAACCCCATTTCTCACTCATAAACATGCTGACCTATACCTAGAGGACTCCCAAGCGAGTTTGATTTAAGCTCTTTTCCGATTCGTTTTCAAAAAAATAAAAGATTGTCGAGTGAACTTGTCTCTTTCACAATCGTAAATTGGATTTGAAAGAATGTCTATTTGGTACAATTTTATCCCTTTTTCAAACCAAGTAGACTAAGATTACGAAAAATGACATTTTTGGCATTAAGTTGTGATTACATCTCATGCCCTTGCTTGCAATATTGAGCCTATTGTTGGTTCTAGCTCTACGTTATAAACTGTTTGCATCAGTAGTTTGGTATCCTCAACAAGGTAGAGCCTTGTTTATATCCTTCTCAACTTGACACCCTATACCCAGGAGGGAACATTCCCCCAAGTGTCCATCTCCCACATGCACATCCTTGCATTGAGCATAGGTATGTTCCACTTATGGAACTAGTTTTTCTTACTTGTGACAGTTGTTCCATCCTCTATATCATAACATTCATTTGACTAAGAAAAAACAAAAAAAATTGGGCGGGAAGGGAGTATTATCTTATACTGGCAGCAGTCATGTCGCCTTTGAACAAAGAACATTTTTTTTTATTCCACATGTCATCATAATTTTAGTTTTAGCATGACTTTAGGAATATGAGCTCGCTACAAAGAGTTTACTCCCTCGACTGGTTACTCTTCCAGTCCATATGGAGAATTTGATTGATGCCTCCTACATCTCATTGGTTTCGTCATTAATTCTATGCTTCCAGAGTCTTCCATATGTCTCATTCTCTTGTTCAAAGGATGTCTATCAACCTGTGTCAGCCATTCCTCAGAACTCTTGACTTTGCATGTCGGCCATACCCTTAGCTTGTATTAGAATCACATAAAGTTGTAGTCCTATTGCGCACCCTGGTGTTACTTTCCTCATTGGTAGTTAACCTTGAAACCAACAGTCGACATTTCATCGTTGATTGTTTACCGAGTGGTTTCCCTTGTGCTCGACGACAAGACATCTGTTCACACATTGAGATTTGTTCAATGTCTTAGATGCCATTATCATTATTAGTGGTTTCCTCACCTTTGTCAGCCGTTTTCCTCATTGGATTCTATTTATAGGGTCTTTTTGTGTACAACTTGCACTTGGCACACGTGAAAGACACACAAGGTCATTGGTTCATGAACATGTTCTTTGTCTGATTTCCTCCAAATCATCAAACTCCTTCTTTGTACCTCGTGCTGAATGATGAGAGATGCCTTAATGATCTCCTTTCAACGGGTCTCCTTCCATTGAATTCAACTCATCTATTATGGAGACGAGACCTAGAGTCTTATGAGTACCTAGAGGCTTGTAATCATTAGTGGCAGGTTATCTCGCCACCGACAATTGGGAATACATCAATGTCTCTTGATCGATGGATTCTTCAAGTGTTCAACCCCGACTCATTTATTCACACTTGTAAGAATGTACTCGATGCCTTGATACCTACTTTGATCATCGGTAGGTTATCTTGCGTTTGTTAATAGTATACCTCAATGACCAGTAATCAAACGAAGTCTCATTGTGTTTTACTTCAACTCCTTTATACACATAATGTAGACTTTCACCTTTGGCGGATTGTGTAGAAGAATTGAAGACATCTGTTTATAGTCCCAGCTTTCCTGAGTTGTTGCTACCTTTTAATTAGACTAGTACCTGTGTGACTTCAGTGATCATGGGAGATCAGATTGTACTCCATTATATACAGATATCTTCAGATTGATTTTGAGACCGGTTTTACTAGGCCTTGTTCGTGACTGTGAAATCCTTTAGCATGTAACCACATTTGTATTTTCCTATTCATGGCCATGGATAGTTGTTTGGTATATTTTTCACATGGATCTGCAGTGTAATTCAAATTGCCAATCATGTATGCAAAGTCAATATAGATTGTAACGAGAAACTAGTTCTTCTAGATGGGTTCCCATTACTCCACTTCTAGGTCTTATAATGTATTTAGACCATCACAGATACTCCTCTAAGATCACACATTAGGGGTCATTTTTTATAGAAAGATTTTCCTCACCCTATGCAATCTTGCCCAGAGGGCCTTTTTCCATTTCCCTATGCAGACTTGAAGTCCCTTTTTGAAAATCCCGGAGATAAAAACATCATTTTTCCACATATACGTTTCCTGCCTATATTATAGCATGCATATACGTAGGTTGCACCACTACAACCCACGTACATCGAGAAATGTGCCCAAAATTAAAAAATGGGGTCGGGTTTCCATGTCACGTCATGAGATCAATGATCCTTGACCTTTCATATACTAGAAACGTTCTGACTCGGCCCTTCAATTCCACTTGAAGGCTATAAATTGGCCAAATCTGAGCTATGGAAAAGAGGAGAAAGAATTCAATTTTGAGAGAAAATTTACTCTAGAGAAATTATTCGCTTCACATTGAGTCTGCATCCCTTTGTCTTTTAAGTCTGAACACATTGTTCAACCCCCAAGATTTCCCGCTATTGATTGAGAACTTCATTGTTTCTCTTATATGAGCTTACCTTTGGTGGAACATTGAAGTGGTGGAGGTAGGCATCTTATCTTGTTTTGTTGGCATATTTGTTTATATAACATACTTGAGATTAGAGTTGATTTTTGCAATCATTTTCGTCTGTTGTGGTTTATCCGTAGCCATAGAGAGATTTTCCTCATAACAACAAGTAATCTTAAATAGTAGTTGATAGTTAGTTCACACTCAATACTTCTTCTTGATGAGGCCTTGTATCATTGAAGCTAAAATTAAATTCTGCAAGTATTCATGTTGGTGAAGTAAGTGGACTATAAATGCCTCACTTATGGATCAATTAAGAAGCATCTAATTATTCTATTATTTTTCTAGAAATGGAATCTTTTGAGAAGGATTAAGGAGACCCCAAATTGTCCACAAAATTGAACTAATAACCAAATAAGACTAAACCTCACAGTAACCAATTAGGTTACAACCTATAAACTAATATATTTAATTATTTAATGGAATGTATATAAACATATATACCATTAAATTTAATATATCTCAAATCAAGAATACATATCATAAAGATATTATAATTAATGAATAGGAGGTATATTTGGACTTAGGATAGGTTGAATTAACATGGGATTTATGCATTAGGATACCGTTGTTTTTCGGAGAGTACTAAGCATGGAAAATATGTAAACAACATAAATCCTTATTTGTCTGCAAAAAGATACATCTAAAACTATCTTCCCATGTAGTGGAGGTCTATGGTGTATTATATTATAATATAATATAATCTATTTTTAAGGTCAAGGTCCCAAGTCAGACATCAAATTGGTGTATGAGACCCCCTCCGCTCAACGATTTATTCTCATTTACATATTCACTTCAATGTATTAAATTAAATTGTTATCAAACTAAGAATGACATATAATTTTTGTGAATTATTCCATCATGTAGAAATTCAAATCTTAAATGAGCTCAGGATTCATGAAACAAAATAGGAAATGTATCATTATCATTTGTTTTATATATATTCAATAAAGGGTATGTTGGCTATATATAACAAGGGCAGCAAGGTTGCTCATACTGCCTCCTAAGAATTTTTGCCGGAGGCAGTGTGAGCAACCTTCGTCAATGTAAGGGTTGTGTACTACACCCCACCGCTTGTGTATTACACCTCACTGCTTGAAATCTCAACATAAATGCTTGAAACCTCGAAATAAGTGAAAAGCTGCAATAACACTATAAAACTATCACCAAATGAAATGTAAAAAAACTAAGTTTTTTTACATTTTAAAAAATAAAATTTTAAATTTTTTTTACAAATTTTTTAAAGTCAAACTAAATTAATATAGCAGTCAAAACTAACTCATTACTATTGCTATATACAATAAAATAAAAGAAGCCTAGCATTAAAAAACTAACTCATTGCTAGGCCTAGCTTTAAAGAATGATAGATTTGACAACTCGACATTTTCCACAACAATATCCATGTAGTCGGCATAAAATACTAGTATGGTACCATACCGATGATATATCGCCATGCGAACAAATGTGACAAACAAAGAAGAAATATTTTGACTTTTGACTCGAATGAAAAATATTGTGACAAACAAAATGGAATGATTTGACGCTTCTCACCGACCATCTTCTTATTTTCCAAGGTTTGTGGAAATTGTTCAATTCTGTCACGTTGGGTGTGGTTGTGACTTGTCCGTTCGGCGTGTGGAAATTGTGGAATTCTGTGGGTGACCAGCCATTCACTTGTGAGATTAATGGTGCCGACATGAGAGTACGTAATTATTTCACGTCATCTGATGGCCTCATTCCCCGAGGAGCACAAGTCGCCTCTAAATGACAAGAATGGTCTACTGGACTAAAATAAAATATTACTCGGCCCCATGAGCATTGGAATTAATGTCGACAAAATTTGAGTGGTATAGTTTCCATGTATTAGTAAGATTCAATGAATCTGACCTTCTGTGTTAAGTCAGAGTTGTCCAAAACTTTGGCAATGTTTAGAAACTATGGAGCATTTTAAGTGGACAATGTTTTATTTAAACAATGATCCTTTTCAACCACGCGATGAAATGAAGTGGATATGGATAGAGTCAATGTATTATAAGAATACAGTAATTGCATCGACAAAAACATGAGATTTCCCGCAAGCTATATCCATTTAGCGGATGGAAAATACCGATATACCCACCACGGATTCATATGGGACAAAGTAAAAGGAAGAGTTTTGACATTTTTTACCTATGGTATTCATATACTAAATGGAAAACATTCATATTCACACCTTGCAAAATAACATACGGTACGAAAAAAATGAGGTCTTCCTATCTTCAAAGGCGTGCGGAAAATGTTCAATTTTGTCAGTGGCATAGTTTCAATGCATGTATTCATTGATTTTCAATCAATCTTTCCTTTTGAGACTTGGAAATGGAAATGGAGAGAGTAGTCATTGCACAGATAACTTACATAAAATAATAGTTTGTATTATACATTATAAACATAGATACATAAGATATATATAGTTGGAGTGAGATCTAACTTATTCTACTTTTGGAGGGAGAGATTGAGAGAATCTCTCAACAACCTCCAACTAATTCAACCTAATCCCTAAACTCTAGGATGCATCATAATGAGGCATTATCTCTAACACCCCCCATTAATGCCTACATTACACAACATAAAAAAAGGTTACAATACAAATTTTGTCATGTCTGTCTCACTCGTCYTCATAGGCAGTTACACCCATCTCTGAACTTTATAGACAGGCTCTTTATCTCCCATCATCTTCGAGCTACCACTTCATACAGYGCAAATACAACCGCTTCCGAACATCTTTGAAGTATCTATAGGAACGACGATTTTGAACTACCCCGAAGAAGAGTGTCRATACTGAAACATTCAGTAATCGATCTCACAAAATGACCTATTTACACACACTCATCAACACAATGATAACSCGTAATTGATTATCTTGGAGCACCGAAGTACAACAAGACCTTCCAACGTTTAATAGACTTGCTGACATACTCAAACTAGTAATGCATTCTTATAGCACCGAAGCACTCAAGAACTACAAGATTAAATTACATCACTTTATTCTATATTTGGTTCTTCATAATCATATAAGTTTACAAATCACAACCTACACACCAAAAAACATTGAATAATACACACAAATCCAAGAACATTATAGACATATATAACAATATAAAGGTAGTAGGAAATGCAGTCAAATCCTCTGTGGTGGCTTCCACACAATCAAAATCTTTTGTTTTTCGTTCACCATGGTAAGCCATCAACAACTTATCAAGATCGGCCTTCAAACTTTGGCAGTTTCTTCAGACTTGACTATAGCATGTGTCCTCCCTCTGGCAGAGGCAAAAGTGATCGCCATAACCATAGTAACTTCCTGGCAGCTAATCTGTAATTCATGAGGCTCAATTAGGCAACGATCTCATCCATAAACAACAATAGTGGTTGGGCAATGTGACT
>JASDQU011401535.1:26250-42030 GCA_032191745.1 Picea mariana | reverse complement strand
TTTACCTGGAACACCTGTTTATTGACTAGCTTCAAGGCTGGTCACAAACCCTATCTTCCACAGAGTGTATCTCCATAATTATATTGAATAAATAGCTAAAATTTTTATAAGAGGTACCTTGATATGTATTCTCAATATCATAGCAATTTCACCATCTGAATCATTCTAGAAAAAAAGTTATAGAAAAAATGGTAAGATGACCTGAAAATAACATACCTTAGAACACATCACCAAAAGACTTCATCCTCCCTTGAAATCCGGCCTTCTTTACTTCTTATTTCCTCTGAAATTTGACTTGTATCAAAATGAATGTATAACGATATTTATTTATATCATTTATGTCACTTCATTTTAACATTAGGGCCGACCTAACACTTTCTTATTTTGTAATTATTTTCTTTAATTATCTTCAGGGCCTACATGTANACGTGACGTACCACATACCACCAGAAACAACATGATGTATACTATCCATTCATGTGTGTTGTATATGCATTTTCATTTTCCTTCATGTCCAAATACCTTTATCAATATTGCGGTCCAAAACCCATGACTAGGGTTGACATCAATGACAAAAACCAATCTTCCAACAAAGGGGACCACTTTGGAGTTCATCCATATTTACTTCTTATCAACCGTGAAAAATCAATAATGAGTCATATTTACATCAAACAATATTGGGTCCATTACCCAAACCTTTGTGCTACGGGGATTTATTCAAGGATTGACATTAATGACAACCAACCTTAATTAACAAACATGACATAAAACGTAAAATGTACACTGAAGTATTGCTAGTCATGTGAATTCATCATATAATATAATTTTAGATGAATATACTATTTTATGTGAAAATAAAAGTTCAAATAACTTTAAATGAATATCGGTGCACTTATAAAACACAAACACATCGGTGCGCATATTAACAATAAGCATCAATGCGTTGGAAAATCAAACACAACATGTTTCTAGATTTTGTTAATAAAAAACAATTATATGTCTCTAGTGAATCAAATAATATGGATGCACCAGTGTGTAATGTAAAATGGCCACACTGTGGTGTCTTGCATAGATGCATCGTCATGTCGAAAAAAGTTAGAAAAAAAGGTGATTTTTATAAACAATTAAAAAAAGAGTGGAAATCGAATTTCATAAAGTCATTTAAATACTAAAAAGCTATTCACTATTTCATTATTTTGCAAAATTTTGCATGGGAGAGACTTGCAAGAGAGACATACGGAGGAACACTTTGGAGGAGAAGAATAATTTGGAACCATAATATTATTTAGAATATGAGAATTTTTAGGGTATGGTGATTCACTCTAAACCCTTTTCATAAAGTTTTTTTAATATTAAGAAGGTATTCAATATTTTCATTATTTTGCCAATATTTACAAGAAACAAATTTGGAAGAGAGATGTATCAAGGAGCATTGTGGAGTAGAAGAATACTTTGGAACAACATAAATATTCAAAAAATCGGGATTTGAAGGGTATGGTGATTCACTCAAAACATGTAATGCCCCCTCCATTACGACTAGGAAAAACGAAGAAAACTAGGTAATTTTTTTTTGTTTTGCAATAGGATATTAAAATCATTACAAAACAATAAATGGCATCACAAAGAAGCATCATCATATTTAAAATGACACAAAATCATTAAATTAACATGAATGAAAGCGACACGGGATTGACACATAATCATACATGATAGCAATGCAACTCAACACAACAAGATAATCTGAAGAAAATATAATTAATGATCAACCACATCGTTGAATAAAAAGAACTACCCTCCCAACCTATCCTGCATGGCTAGGACCTCCAGGACACATAAGCAATGCTCAAGCCCGAGATTCTTCTGATTTATTTTGACCATTTAAGGTCTCAGGGCTGGCGACTGTTCTAAGGAACAAGGAGGTGTCTATGTCCCATAATCAATCACATATCATAACTCTAGTCTAGAATATAAGTCCTGCATTAGCATTATCACATGGCGTGAGAGAAATTTAATTACCAAATCAATCATACATCAACGATAATTAATCATGCAATAGTATTCTAATCACATAACCCATCATACATCACATTATTTCCAAGGCACAAGAGAAATCGTCAATTATATTCATTGTGCAAATAATCTAATCACATAATGAAATCATACGTCACATCAAATTTAAGGTGCACGAGAAATCTAAATTCTAAGACAATCCTTCATCAACATTAAATATTCAATGCATGTGAGAAATCTATCTTCTAAAACAATCAATCATCAACATTAAACATTCAATGCACACGAGAATTCTAACTTCTAAGAAAATCATTCATCAAAATTAAATATTCAAAGTGCACGAGTAAACTAACTACATAACTCATCATTTCAGCATTAATTTCATGATGCATGACTTATCATCAACCTCAATTTCATGGCTCAATAGTAGTCTAGTTATCAATCAATCAGAATTCAATCATCACTAAACATGGCACGAACGGAAATTCTACTATAACCTATGTCAATTTAAAGACGCAAATACCATCGAGGGAATTTTTTTAACTATAGTCCAACTGCCATTTTGTACTCATTAAAAATATGTAATCGCAATCTATGGAACCGTCCAACGAAGGTTCTATGATAACTAACATTTATCAAATGATTGACACAAATAACGCCTATGATCAATCCAACAATAGTTCAACTTTAGTAATACAATTAATGCTCAATCTCTAGGTGCATCAATCATTAAGATGGAACCCATAAGGTGTCCTACCATCGTAATTCTACTTAACATTTGGTGATCTAAGCCAGTACACCTTTCCCATCTATATATGAAAAAATTCAAATTTATTAAGTGTATTTATTGAGTGGGAATTAGTGACTAATCATGAAGTAGTGAAAGAGATGATGATAGTAATACAAGTGGAGAACACACTAAAGCCATGCAAATAGTCATACACTACTACGATGTGGTAGCACAAACATAACCAGTTATACCTTCCACATCCAAATCTCTCGTGATGATACTTAGATGATTAAATTACCAAAGGGTGTGGACGAGAATATAATCAATGCTTACTAGTATTAAAGGATTCAATTAATTCTCAAGCCTAAGGATTGATTCCTCTTGACAAACATCCTAAAATTATATCTGAAATTCAACTTTTATGTAATTCCACACTATTAACCGATTAACCACTACCTTATATTTATCAACTCTAAAACCCTTGCTTAAGTGGAGTGTTTACAAGACTAAGGTTGGGTTGAATTTTCCTCAAGAACCAAGGACTATTCTATGCTTTACTCAAGTACAACTCTGGGTAATCCATTGGTAAATTCAACCTCAGGGTAACTTTTATAAGTTAACTATTACTACCTAGGTTCTAATGAGGATAAATGGTGAGAAACTAAGATCTTAAAGCAACCCAACATCCAAAAATTGGAAGGGATTAGGGACCAACCCGGTTCAAAAGATAAGGAAGGAGGAAGAATCATACTTCCACCCAAAATCTCGTTGATTCCCTTACRAGCTCCGGAAGAATAAATAAATTATTTAATAAAATTCTTCAACTCCTTTAGACAAGGGTTGCACTTAAATCCTTAAGGGATTATCGACCTATATATATATACCAGTGAATACGCAAGAGTCATATGGTTATGTTTTAAAGGCTTCCATCCCTCCCTCTCCAAGGTATGAAGTCTATGTAGCGATAATAACAGGTGTAGCTGTCACATAGGTCTGGTCACCCAACACACAAGGATGAACATCTTGGCCCAAGTGTTAGACTTATCAGAAGTTGGAAAGAAGGGGCTTATATCATCGCCTAAATCCCCACTAGGAAGGGATCTCTCGTTCCCTAGACCACTCGGTGCAAGTGATTCGCGCAAAATCATTTTCCTAGTCAATCAATCGACAAAGCTTACTGGTCGGAAGATGTGGTTGGTGGCCATGCACCCTAATTAAGTTCTCAGACCATGATCCATGAAGAAGGGTCACTGGTGGAAGAGACCTCTCATTTTGAGCAGGAATTTCATAACCACTAGACTCAAGGGACGCTAAGACATAGCACGATAGATTAGATGTATAAGTTCACCCAACCTCAAATAAATCCCCATTTAATTATCACTAGAAACACCCAATACCTTACGCAATACAACCTATTGATTCCACCATCAAGGCATGATGACTCCATAAGGAAGGGATTCGAGTTACCTAGATTGATACCTTGTAAGGGTAAGGAGGATCCTTGTGAACGCTAAAATGGGAGAATCAAACATAACAGTTAATTATTACCTTTCTGAGTTGACAGACCCTTAAGGAAGGGAGCTCACGAAGCATACATTGGGTGAGAACTGAAGCATCAAGCTTCTTAGCGAAAAGGAAAAGATTTTGAATTTATTTTTCTAGATTTAAATGGAGCGTGAACTGTGGAATGATCTCCTTACACCGAGTAAAACTGATAAACCAAGTAGAAAAAACCTCCTTAAAATTTTTGAAGAAAGGAGGGACAGTAGGAATCCTAACAAAAACACCACTTAAGCCATTGATTTAATCCATATCCACTAATTTTCACAAGAAGGAAAAACCTTCCAGCGTGTTAGATTACCAACTACAATAGTAAGTTATCATACAAAGGTTATTGTGTTTACCTCGCCTACGATCAGTTTCAAGTGGATATCGCTCAAAAAAAACTATCTTCTTTCAAGAAGGGAAGGGTGATAATAATTATTTTTGACAAGATAGGAAATGGATATTACTTCCGGTACATATATAAAAATTTAAATCTTATTACCATTAAGATATTCAACAAGAATTTTGCAACGATATATATATATATATATATATATATATAATGTAAATCTTAATACCATTAAAATTGTCAACAAGAATATCACAACGATGCATATGTAAATTTAAATCTTACTACAATAAAAATATTCAACATGAATATCACAGTTATACATGTATAAAATGTAAATCTTACTACAATTAAATTCTTCAACATGAATATCGTAACTATACATGTAAAAAAATGTAAATCTTACTACAATTAAAATCTTCAACAATAATATCATAGTCGACGATCTCGGACTTAGATATTTTCTTCGTTGATTGACGTTCCTCCCATCCTCCCGCCTGATAACCATAAAGAATTCACTATACCTCCCAGCCAAAGCTAGGGGTACTCTTCTTCCCCCTTAGCCCCTTGATCCACAAAGGGGTCACACACACACACAACTAGAAATCCTTTAGCTCCCAACTTGCCTCACAAGGTAGATCCACCACTCCCTCTCAAGATGGGTTTCCCAACTCTCATAAGTAAAGCCAATCAAAATATCTGTAGCATAACTTTTCCCATAATCAATGATCCCCCCTTTATCATCTCAGCCATTTGTTTTGTAGGAGTTTCCTCAATGAAAACCCCCACTTTCACATTTAATTCAATTTTTAATTAGAAAAATTTTAGAATTACTTCCCCAAATACACTCATCACCCTTTCCCTTATTTTCACAAGTAAATCCACAATTTATTTTAATAAATGTCAATTTCTCTCACCCATCCTAAAATCACTCCTAGTTGTCTCTTTGTTCCCCTTGTTTCCAATTAATGACTAACGCCTTACTAATTATGAGTTGAGTTAAAATATGAATCCTCTCCTAGTCAAACTAGCGTTAACTAGACCCTATATTCCTTTATATGTTTGCACAATTATTTCACGCTTTATTCCTTTCTTATATTAAATTTCATTTTGGCATTTTCTTGCACATATGAGTAAAATATTAATTCTGAAGACTTATTTCCTTTTTCTTAATTTCTTAATTGGATTTACCTCCTTCCTAATTTACTTGAGTTAATAATTATAGTTTAGCCTCTTTACAAGAACTTAGACTTAGGATTATAATCTAGAATGGGCTAATATTTTGATCGGGGTTACAATTACTAAATTTATTCTTTAATTAATTAATTCGGTAGTGCCCAAGTTTGTAAAAGTTTTAATATTCGCTCAAATTTTTTTTGGCCACGTAGATTAATTGACTCAAGTTTAATTCCATGACATTCCCTTCAAGATGCAATCTATGCTCCAAGGGTGCCACTCGCCTTTGATTCAAATTTTTAATAACGTGATGTTCCCTTCAAGACACACTCTGTGCTCCAAGGGTGCCACAAACCTTTGACTGGTTTTGGTAGTCGTCCAACCCTTGGAGTCAACACTCCATTCAGGTGACCTTGTGAGAGACTAAGGGATTCTAAGGAATAAGGACCTTGTTTTATTGCCCACCCCTTAGAAATATTTTTGATAGAATTTCTCATTATGCCCTCACGGCATCGTGGATCTCTTGAACTAGGTAATTTTTAACCTACAAATCGAGACACAGTGAGAGAACTAGTAGGCTAAGACGGGGATGTTGCCACACCTCTCTCTCAATATATGGTCTATGTGCATGGTCCCTTTACTCCTTATGTGAGTCAGATTAGAAATAAATAGTCAACCTACATCCATCGAAAAAACATTGTCATTAATCCATAAACCACATCATAATATAATCGATCATATGTCACATATGCATAAATGAAATACTCAAACTAATAAAATCTACTCCCTGACTCAATCTGGAGTCTAAGTAGGTCCATTGATGCCATCGGTATCCTAAATCTGTCAATTGTCTTGCACGCTCAGGGGAAACTCGTCAATAGAATATGTCAATACATAGATATCAAATAACATAACATCATAATCCATCGACATCGTCGCAAAATCCATAAGCAAAACAGATAACCTTAAACTATAATCGGACCACTTGCATGCAAGTGTCCTCAAAGGACAAGTCAATATCGTGTGCTCGCAAGAGAGGAATGTTACAAAACCCTACATTCAGAAAAAATAAAAATAAAAAACTTCATACTTATCTTAAACCCTTGTTTTTGTTTTGCTTGCATGAATGCACAATTTCACCATGGGGTTTAACTCCCTCTATCACTTCAGAATTAGGGCTTTTCATTTTAGGCATTTTAGATCTAATAGTTTTTTTTTTCTATATGTAATTGTTTGGCATGTGATGCAAATGGACCACTTATTGCATCGGATCCCAAAGGTAGTCGTCCCTATGCCTTTTTTTTTTAAATTAAATGGTTTCTGATTTGATGTTTTAAAAAAAAACATTTTCCTCTTTTCCGATGCGCCTTTTCGACAAAACATCATAAGTGTTTTTCTGTATAAGGAACTCACCGATTATTCCATAATTTTAAAATAAAATTAAAAAATATGGTGCATAAAAAAAAATATCGTCAATGTTATCATCTAAACAACACAGAAAATGTTGTCATGTAATTTTTTTTTATTTCTTTTATTTTTCTTCTCATCGATGTCTAATTTTTCTATTTTTTTTTATGAATGTTTAATTTTTTTGCTATGTTTCTTTTTCTACTTTAGTCGTTGTGATGTCTTCTATATATATCACACTGTTGTAATTCAAAATATTTTAAAAAATAAATTAAATTATTTGGTGCGTGTTGTTGTATGGAACGCACCGGTGCATTTTATGTAAAAACGTACAGATGCTTTGTATATAAAAAGCGTACTGGTCACAATGATTTTTTTTCGCTGAAAATTATGTGATTTATTTATAAAAATATTTAATAATTTATGTATTGAATGATGCAGGTTGTATATTGATAAAAATATGAGTGAGAAGAGTTCAAGTAATAAAATTTATGGTCGACACAATGATGACATATCCAAAAAAACAAAAAAGGCAGGTTCTATGTAACTTCTTTAGAAATTAATATGGTTGAATTATATGTAAGTTTAGCTAATATGTATTGGTTAGTGTGTGTCATGCAGGGCCACAAAATGAGGAAGATCGATAACATTATTTATGATCTAAGTGAAAAAGAGCGTAAAATATTGATGGAAAAATTACAGAGAGATGAATCAGGTGAATGAAACAATGCTATTCAATATGATTTTTTTTTTGAATTTTCATTAATAATATACTTAGGAATATTAGAAGACATGTTTCAACAATCTATTAATTCACATATGTTTAATGTTCTACGGGAACCAACAACGAGGGAACAAAATGTCATCATAACAAAACAAAATTAATTAATATAGAAGATGTAAATGATGATGAATTGGTCCTTAGCTCATCTATAGTGGTGTTGGAGATTAATCAAAGGGGAAAAAACTTTTACAGGACTATGAGGAATATAGTGGAATGAACTTATAAATGTACTTTCCACTTACAATATAGAAATCAATCCAATGATTCCAAGAACTAGGTTATATTTAAACTACATGAAGCATTTCCAGAGCAATGGTCAATGAGACCTACGAGACTTGCAATAGCAAAAACATACAACAAAAAATAATCATTCAAAATATAATATTCATAAAAACACTTTTTTAGAGTATATATATATATATATATATATATATATATATATAGTGATATTTAGTTTTCATATATCAATATAAAAATACTTTATTGTCATATTATTTTTTTATGAAAATTATCAAAATCTGAGAGGACCAACGAGTGGATATCCGAAATATGCTAGTAGGAATGTCCAAAAAAGTGTACAAGAAAATGGTCAGAGGATTGGACATAATTGTATCGCAGGAGGAGCTATCCCAACAACAACATGCTTCAAATGTATGTAACCATTGAATTTTTCTATTAGGTACAAATAATTAATTATACATTAAATATTAATTTTCAAATATTCTCTTACGGAAAAGAAAACAAAATGGAACTCATTCTACACATAAAACTGGACGACAAGGAAGAAAATGATTGATACCAAAGTTTGTGAGCAATTATTATTTCCTTATAACAACTTAAGGTTTTTTTTGTATATTTTAAGTTGTTTTACAACATCCATCCTTGAATGTCTTCAAACATGTGCTAACATACAAAGAAGAGCCATCAGAAAAATCAATTGGCATTGGGTTAATTAAGTGTTGTGAGTATATGTCGGCATATCAAAAATTAATTGTCGAATTTGTAAGTATAATCTATGTTGTTTTACTTCAATCATTTTATAATTAATAAAACAAAAATAATACTTTATATTAAACCTATGATTTATTATGGGGTATAAAACTTGCAGGAAACAAAGTATGGAACTGGGCCAACATAAGAATTGTTGAAACAAGGCCTAGAGATTTGATTTTGAACATATGTGTATGATTCATGAGTCACTTCTTTCTTTGGAGGTACGTTGCTTTTCAATTTACATTCAAGTATATTATTTATTTCAATTTCCATTATTCTCACAAATGTAGATAGGATCATTACAATTTATTTTTATGTTTGTAGATGGAACTACAAGAAGCACAAAACAATCGAGAAAATCAACCAAACGTTCAGCAAAATAACCCAAGGCATGGAAGTAGCTCAAGCACTAACAACAGTTCGAGTGAAAAATGATGACCAATATATTTGGATATCAATGCAAGATGCAATTATATTTTTTTGAAATAATTTTCTGTGAAAATCAGACATTTTTGTTTAATGTAAAGGACATAGTATCCCAATTGAAAGAAAAGGGATTGTCGATAAGTGTCTCATTTTGTATGATAAAGACCCTCTCGTTTATATAATAAAATATGTTTTAATGTATTCTATTACGTTGTTCAATGTCGTTGTGAAATGTTACATCGTTGATTAAATATATGGATGACTAAATATTATAATGAAGAGATGAAAAATCTAATGATATAACAAATTAATCCAAACATCATATCCAAATTCACTAATCAAAATATAAGATAAATGTTCTTTTTTGGATAAGTAATGGAATTACAAAATAACAATAATTGCACTATCACGGGCCGATGATTCTCGGTGTATTTTAATTATTAATCTCATTGACGTGTTTAATATTAACACTCGCTGGTGTGTTTCATATGAAATTCACATCGATGTTTTTATGTAATCAATTAGCATTGATTTCAATATTAATTTAATACCACAAAATTATATTAAAAAATTAGCCATCGGTGCATTAATCGTATATGTAGCACAGGTGTGTATGTGTTATTTCTACGCATAGATGTTATTGGGTTATTGATAATCATTGGGACTTGTTTGTTACAAATACGCACTAGTGCTTTCAATTTGTAATGCACGGGAGGGTTTTCCCTATAACACATCGGTGCATATTATTTTTTACAACATCGATTCCTTCTTATTAATAATGCATTGGTGCATTCTATGAAGAAAAACTCGGTTCTTAATTATTTTTAACTCTCCCATTGCGTTTTGTTGTTAAATCCCTAATGCTTATAATACAAATGCTCTGGTTGTTGTGAGTGGGAAATCCCTCTATGGACTAGCACTTAGGGTTTAATTATGCATACAGAAAAGACCTAAATATTTCTACTTTCTACCGTCATCCCAGACCTAATCCCCATTATTCTTAAGCAAATACATAGTTAAGAAGATCAAGTGAGCATACCTTATTTCGGGCATTTGATGTCGATCCTTCCTCACACTTGATCGCTCTTTGACTACAACTCTCCTCTCAAGGCTGACCTGCATTCACACAAGACAAATAACAAACTCCACATGCTTTTGATATATATATTAATGGGTTAGAGATTCAATAAAAAAGTATGCCATAAACCATGAAAATCTCATATGGTGGGATGGGAAAAGTATTTCTTTATTATTAACTTCAACAAATCAACTTACAATGATGCAGCCAGCCGCTACTCCACGAACCTGTTCCTAGGATCCTCTTCAACTGTCCTCCAACTTCTTTTCTCTATCTTTCTCTTTGCATAAGGATGGCTAAAGGGTTGGGACAAAGGGAATGTGCAATCGAGTATAGTTTCTTTACTATGATTCTCCTCTTCCAAATGGGACCCCTAACCCTTCTTCTATAGGGTAGAAGAAGCTAGGTATTTGGTCAAACCCTCGGCCATGCATGGTCGGAAGGTTTAGTTAACTCACCCAAAGTTGTGTGTTCTGTTAGCAACTTTCCTTGTTTTGTGCTTTTGTAGGTACACGGGGGTTGTTTTGGGTCAGCTAGCATGTACACGTGTGCAGTAATGGAGTAGGGTGTGTGGGCCTTTATAAAAGAGGTTTTTAAGAAGAGTTGTTCAGCAGTGCTTTGGCAAAGAAAGAATCTAAGATGGCCTGATGCCAGGTAAGCATGTCTAGTGCAAATTAGGGTTATAACAGATGCCCCCTAATGTGTGAGGTCAGAAGAGCATCTGATGGCCGAAATACATTAACAATATTTACTGATCTGTCGAACAAGTGAGCCCGAGGACCAAAAATCGGGAGGCGTCATCTGCAAAAATAATAATTGTCTCATTGAGGCAAGCATACCCATGCTCGAGATAAAATAAAGTCATGGATACCAATCAAATACACTGTAGATCCATGTCATATAACTAAATAAAGTGTAGCCACGAACAATACACAATGGAGCTACATATCGAAATCAAAAAGATATACATGTAGAGTATCCATCTTCTTAGAAGATGATAAGGCATGATGTCTGGAGATGAGGTCTTCAAAGCTCGAGCAACAACTTCAAAATCTTCAAAACTCGGGTAGGAGTGTAATATGAGAGTATGACTTCACTACCCAGAGGTCTTCGACAACTTGTCGGTCATGGACTAAAGAATCTTGATGATCAGAATGAAGGCTTCATTGATTTTGAACAAAAACTTGATTGGACATTCAGGATGGCCAGGCATGAGGGAAAGAGAAAAACTGTAGAGGGGTCGACTCAGGCTTGGTAAAAACTTCCCTTGGACAATAGCACAACAAATGATGAGACTCAGGCAGCATGGCATTAACATAAGTTTACGAGATAGGAGGCAACACAAACTCTCCATATGTTTGGAAGAATAACCAAACAGAGGAGGACACAGCTCTATGAAGCGAGAACAGCTCCCTAAGGTCATATTTAAATCCCTGAATTTGACGAACAAACAGACAGATGTGCTTTATCCAAAGGCGACTCATTATGCTGCCAATAAAGAAAATACTTTTCCCTTCCTCTTTTTGGGGTATATTTGATTTTTTTGCCTTTTTCAATGATTTTGGAAAAAGAATGTTACGTTACAATGGAGGAACAAGTGTTACAAACATACAAGTTCAAAGCGCAAGGAAAAGACTGATGTTTAGAAAAATGATTCTCGGGAAAAATCCTCCAGGGGCCTAAGGTGTCAAGACGTAGAGGAAAAGTGCTACAAGGCTTGCGTATAAGGTATGCTTCAGATGGTTCAGTTGAAAGCATCATGGATCCGGCATTAGACCAAAGATGCAGGTATGCAAATGCGGTTAACAAAACACACAATGGTAACATCCTTCGATGTAAGTTTAACGAGTCCAGAGAAGGTAAGCTCGACGATTTTTCATATTTAGAGAGTCTAAAAAAACGTAAAAGGAGACACCATTGGGGTACCTTTTTTGAAGGTAGTCTAGTCAGTTCGAAAAAAGGGTAAACTAGCACCGACAAGACGTCTATTCAAAACCATTTGAACGAATGTGATAAAGACAAGATCACTCGGCCATTTTTTCATTTTTAAGGAGTCTGAAAATATCTTAACTATGGACTCCGTCAGGAATGTTCTTCTGGACTAGTTTAACGAGTGTGAAAGAATAAGGTCACTCAACGATCTTTTCAATTTTAGGGATTCTGAAAAGAGCTTAACTATGGACTCCGTGGGGGTTCCTTTTTCGTAAATTTAGTCCCTAAGGCCCGAAAAAGGGTTAAAATGATACCTGAGAGTACTCTTCTAGAGAACTGAAGTTTCGTAGAGTATACCTTTGTTCGTACAGTTGATCATCTGGACCAAAAAAGGGGTAAAATACCGCCGGACAAATGTGACTTCAAATTTCAATTTAACAAGCGTGAAAGGCCACAAGATTGCTCGGAAATCTTTTCATGTTTAGAGGGTCTGAAAAGGGCTTAAAAGAAGACCCATTATGTCTTTTGGGAGTCCCGAGGGTGAGGTCAAGAGTGAAAAGGAGTCATGCAAATGAGTCTCAAACTCGTAATCAGGAAAAACAACGAGGGCTCCCGAGCCTACAGTGATTAGAGACAGCATGGACACCATAATGCAATGAAGATCTACCTAGGGCATCCATGTTCTGGTAAGCTCTACCACCAACTCATGACACTTCTAAAGCAGCAGTGATGGTTCCATGTCGCAACCTAATGGGATCGATCATATGGCAAAGGGATAAAGACAACGAGATACAAAAGTCAGGGTAGAAACCTAACCTATATGCTCAAGTTGATCATCTAAGATTTTTCCACAGACCATCAAAAGTTACCCAAAACTCCAAAAAATTGTCCCGATACCCGATCATACCCTTCCAATGCAACTCCTGAATCACTCTAAATGGTTTTTAGTTTAAAGAACATGACAAAGTGGGCCAAAAAAGTGACAAAAAGAGGCCAAAAAGTCTATAAATAGAAGCTAGCAGCTCATTATCACCATTGCTGATTTGGAAATTGACTCTAGAGAAAAAAAAAACCTTTGATAAAAGTGGTGATTCCAGGAGCTACATTGGACGAAACGACCATCTGTCTGGACCGAGTAAGTATAAACTCTCTCCTCTTGCAATTTAAATCTTTATTTTTTCTTTGGGTTCCAAGTTTTGGGGGGGACATTGACCTTTAAAAGGTCGACCCTAGGTCCACGCAGGCTATCTTAGGACAGGTCGCATGTACATTCGGGTAGAGTAAAAAATGCACGTGTGTACATGCGACTGTCAGCATTACAACCCGCATGGACCCCCTTATTGAATGAAAAAAAATTTAAAAACAAGGTTTAACCCTCCTGAACCTTGGTGTTTTGCAGGATGTATGTTCACTTGAGAGAAAGAGAGCCTGAGGAGGTTAGCGAGTTGGTCAGGGAAGACCCCAATGCTATGGTTTCCTTAATGCAATGCGGGTTGCTCAAGTTCTTCTTATGTCCTTTTATGCAGGCACAACCTAGGCTACTAAATGCCTTGGTTGATTATTGTCATCTGGATGCAGAGGCTATTATGTTAGAGGGGAATTCATTGGTGCCCATGACAGAGGACATATATTTTTTGACTGGCCTTTCTAGGAGAGNTTTTCCCTTCCTCTTTTTGGAGTATATTTGATTTTTTTTTTTTTGTCTTTTTGGAAAAAGAATAAAAGAATGTTACGTTACAAAGGAGGAATGAGTGTTGAAAACATACAAGTTCAAGGCACAAGGACAAGACTGATGTTCAGAGCAATGACATTTGGGAAAAATCCTCCAGGGGCCAAAGGTGTCAAGACACAGAGGCAAAGTGCTACAAGGCTTGCGTATAAGGTATGCTTCAGATGGTTCAGTTGAGAGAAACATGGAGCCAGCATTAGACCAAGGACGTAGGTATGCAAACACAGTTAACAAAACACACAATGGTAACGTTCTTCAATGTAAGTTTAACGATCACAGAGAAGGTAAGCTCAGTGGGTTTTCATATTTAGAGAGTTTGAAAAAACGTAAAAGGAGACTCCATTGGGGTACCTTTTTCGAAGGTAGTCTAGTCGATTCGAAAAAGGGGTAAAATAGCACCGACAATATGTCTATTCAAAACCATTTTAACGAGTGTGATAAGGACAAGATCACTCGACCATTTTTTCATTTTTAAGGAGTCTGAAAAAAGCTTAACTATGGACTCCGTTAGGAATGTTCTTTTGGACTAGTTTAACGAGTGTGAAAGAATAAGGTCACTCGACGATCTTTTCAATTTTAGGGAGTCTGAAAAGAGCTTAACTATGGACTCCGTGGGGGTTCCTTTTTTGTAAATTTAGTCCCTTAGGCCCGAAAAAGGGTTAAAATGATACCTGAGAGTACTCTTCTAGAGAACTGAAGTTCCTTAGAGTATACCTTTGTTCGTACAGTTGACTGTCTGGACCGAAAATGGGGTAAACTACCGCCAAATAGACGTGACTTAAAATTTTAGTTTAACGAGCGTGAAAGGCCACAAGATCGCTTGACAATCTTTTCATGTTTAGAGGGTCTGAAAAAGGGCTTAAAAGAAGACCTATTATGTCTTTTGGAAGTCTCGAGGGTGAGGTCAAGAGTGAAAAGGAATCATGCAAATGAGGCTCAAACTCGTAATCAGGAAAAACAACAAGGACTCTCGAGCCTATAGTGATTAGAGACAACATGGACACCATAATGCAACTAGGATCTACCTAGGGCATCCATGTTCCGGTAAGCTCTAACACCAACTCGCGACACTTCGAGTAAAAACTGCACGCGTGTACACGTGACTGTCAGCATTACAGCCCACGTGGACCCCCTTATTAAATGAAAAAATTTAAAAAACAAGGGTTAACCCTCCTGAAATTTGGTGTTTTGCAGGATGTATGTTCACTGGAGAGAAAGAGAGCATGAGGAGGTTAGTGAGTTGGTTAGGGAAGACCCCAATGCCGTGGCTGCCTTAATGCAATGTGGGCTGCTCAAGTTCTTCTTATGTCCTTTTATGTGGGCACAACCTAGGCTACTGAATGCCTTGGTTGATTAATGGCATCTGGATGTAGAGGCCTTTATGTTAGAGGGGAAGTCAGGAGAGGGGAACCAGTAAACTTTCAGACATTTCCTTCGGGGCCGCATAACATAGTGGAATTGATAGGACTTTACTGTGAGGCTGGTACAGACCGATCGAGCTCATAGGTGCCCATAAGCAAGATTATTGACTTATTGCTGCAGACAATTGTGTTGCTTATTGGGCGGATCACTGGTTCTATGGCTCTACATCAGGCGTCCCGTGCACAGATGAACTATGAAG
>JASDQU011401535.1:9946-26150 GCA_032191745.1 Picea mariana | reverse complement strand
AGAATAGTTCTAGGCGACCCTTGCATTTGGGTTGTGAGAAGCATTTTTGAATGCACCTTTTGGGATGCGTGTCACTGTTTCACCCAAAGTCTTCTCAATCTGTAGAGGAAGAGATGGGAGTTTCTCTTTTTTTCCCTTCTCAGAAGTTCTTGGTTTACTATAGTCATGCGCTCTAGTCGATATAAAAGCATCACCCTTCATCATATACACATTTGCGGATGTGGGATTGTTCGAAGATGGAGAGGGTCCTTGACTTCCCCCTTCCATGCTTGTAGACGCTTAGGTTAGGTTTTTCCCATGCTAAAATGGATTGGTTAACACAACATGCTATTGCTATGTCACAAAATTTTGGGCCTTTACAAGCCGAGGACATTGGTGGGTCGGGTGGTCTTCCGCACATAGGTTGCATGGATACCTCACCTTTCATTTCTTAGTGTTTCCCCTGCCAGCATTATTAGTGGGTTTCTTAACCCCCTTACCCTTCTTTCGTTGTTTTTTCTTTCTTTCAGGCTATTGGATGGCCTTTGGATTTGTCGATTTCACTATGTGTACATCCGACGTTTTAGTAGGGGGAGCAGTCAAAACAGTAGTTTGGCTGGCCATTGTGTGTTGTATAGACAATTGTTGCAACTGCTTCGTCAGTTGCTCAGTGGGCTTTGTTTTTTCTAAACCAACAATACCATCGGCATGTGATCTAGCTCTCTGTCTGATTTTATCAAGTATTGAGAGTGGCGCATCTGGAAAGATCTCATATAATAAACCGAACTGAGAATAGATGAGCTCAAGCTGTTGAGCTCTCATGATGGTGTCTTCTTCGGAAAACACTCCTAATGTTGCGACGTCTTTGGATAACTACGGGACCAAATACTTAAGGAACCACTTGAGCAGGAATGCTGGTGGGACTGGCACCTTAATTAAACTCTTCTAGTGTCTCCATTCTCGAATGTGATCAAAGATATCGTCCTCTTTTTTCTCTGTGAAATTGGCCAACAATTCTGTGCCAACGTCGTATCTCATAGGTAATTGGAAATGGTTTAGGAAGGCCATTTCCAATTCTCCGAAGGAAGAGTATCTTGAGCGGTTGAGCTCAATGTACCATTTTGCGGCACTCCTAATGAGAGTACATTGAAACAATCGCAATTGTATGGAGTCTCCTTTCAACGAGTTAGATGAGAACCAAAGATGGAAGGTGGTCACATGATCATCTGAATCTTCGTTAGGCTTGGCCTCGAACTTTGGTATGTCTAAAGACAATTTCGTCGGCATAGGGGGCCAATGCGGATTGTGCCAGATAGGGTCATTCAACAACCTTGTCAAGTCTGGAAAATGTAAGGTTGTCAGGAAAGGTAGTTTGGGTTGTTGGTGATAACCTGGGAAAAAGGGGCCTGGAGTTTGACTGGCACCAGGTTGCCAGGAAAAGCTTGGCTACTGGCCTGGGTTCTGGTAAAAACCATGGCCATGACCAGCGTATGGATTCTACGTGTGAGGAGACATCATCATTTGATTCCCAAAATAGAACGTAGATGAATGGGCATGCATTACATTCAAAGGAATTTGGGAAGGGTTGCCCCATGTCAATCCCATGGGGATTGGCATAGTACCTTGTCCAAGGTTCCATTGATTGTGGAAAGAATTGCCTCGGATCAGCATTCTTGATGAGGGAACGGATCCCTGCCAAGAATTTCAAGGCCCTGATGCGGAAGAAGTTCCTGGGTTTGCCCCCTGTGCAGGAATAGTACCCTGCATAGGAATAGGTTGTCCGAAATTTGGATTGCCACCAGTCAGGAAAGTAGCTGATGAGAAGGCATTGTTACCGAATGCATCGAACAAATAAAATGGTGTCGAACCTACCGGCATATTATGCAAAGGTGGTCCTTGACTCCCTGCTCCAAATAAACTATGGTGTGCAGGTGGCCCAACAGATTGTTGATGAATTCCATCGAGAAAACGGGACGAAGGAGGCATATGACCTCAAATGGAAAGTGTTAAAAGGAGCTGAAGTGGCACCCATGTGGCCTTGCAAAGGAGCGTTAGAGTTCCCTACCCCAAGACCTAAAATCTATGAAGTGGAGTAGGAAAGTACAAGAGTTGTACCTGAGCTAGGCATCCCGTATGAGAATGGAAGGCCTGTCGCACTTGGTGTGAAAAGGGTTGTGGCTGCCACCATAGACGAGATCGAACCACTTTGTGAGGTAGAGGCGGTTGAGACCATGGTGGCTCGGACCAGTGACGGTGGGTTAGGAGGTAGAAACTCTCATGTGGTGACAACCGTAGTGGGAATTGAAGAATTCCCAAAGGGAGTGACAACATTTGTTTCCATTGCTGCGTGCGACACTGTCTCGCACTTGTAAGTGTGAATCGATACAATGATGGGTGCCTAAAGATCATTGGTTGGAGTTTCAAGTGGACCAAGAGCTTTCGCCTCAAAGTCTAAAACGGTTGTTTCCTCCGGATGTTGGTCAAGCACAATTTCTTGTGACCCGGTCGCTTCAAAAGACCCTTGTTGGTCTAGATTTCGCCTGGCGGGGGTGGCTCCAGTGTAACTGGTGATAGGCCCAGAAGCCTTCATGATCAGTGGAGCTCTTGATCCTCCACTGTGTGAGAAGATCAAAGACACTCTAGGGCTATCTATTCGTTCAAAAGACAACACACACTAAAAAAAGTCCCTACAAGATAAGACAAGCAAACACTAAACTAATTGAAAGAACAGTTACAACAACCAACACTAGAGAAACTTACCGGTGCAAGTGCAACTAGAACATGGAAGCACCCTTTGGGTATACTTTGCAAAGTGTGGCCCGATGTCTATCCTAGGTACCGCGGTATACCCCTGCAGCACCTGTGTATGTCCCTAAAAAGATAGGCAACTAGGTTTCCAGCGCGCGAACAATCACCAGGCGGGTACAGTCGAAAGTCGGGTAGACCACAATGAGCAGGGTATCGAGCCCGAAACCTGTCAAGGCTATCGAAAGAAAGTGTTTCGAAAGATCACTGAGGACCTTGAATGGATTCAACACCCATGAAGCTCTATGGAAAATGCAATCGAAAGAATCCCAAGATGAGCCCTTTATATGTGTTCTCCACTACGATTGGTCCAGCATTGGAGTGGTTATCTCCATTACCTTTCTGCACGCAACCTCGTATTTATCCCCTGTGTTAGAGGGGGGTCCCGAATAACTTTCACGATACTGGACTTTGACACTCCCTAACTCAGACTCCAATGTTTGATTTTAATGGCCTTGAAGAGTTTCATCTCCAACCTAATTCAAGGCCCTAACCCTAAACTAGTTGGTTGACCCTACAAACATAAAAAGTCTAATGAATTTCAGATTTAGCGTTAATTTTTATGGCTTGTCTTAAGTCAAAGGTTATGAAATTGAAACTAGTGATGTTTGAAAAATGAAAGCAAAATAAAAAGAAAGCTGGAAACAAAAACCTTTACTTCACTCAACTCTTAAACAATTTTTCAAACTTAAAATTTTTTCTAAGATCTTTGAACAGAAAACTCAAAGAAAAATTTCACTCGACTACAAGCTACTTATGATCTAAGTAAACCATCAAGAACTTATGAAAGCAAAGACTTTTCCCTGGTTACTAATGCAAAACAACACTTTTTAAACCAACAAAGAAATAAAAGATTTTTTTTTTATTTGAATGCTCACAAAGCAAAAAGGAAAAATATCAACAAGTCAAAACCAAAAAAACTTCTGGCCTAAGCGCAGATCGCAAAGAGTCACTTTAAAAATCACACATAAGCAAATTAAAAATGGAATCCCACACTTATCTAAAATCCCTATAAAAGAAAAATCTTGAGCAAAACTTATAAATGAAAAAAGAAAACTATTGTTGTGATCAAACCTAAGTTACTGACTACTATGATAGAGACCCAAACCTGAGAGGTATAACTTTTGTCAACAGAAAGGATGACTGCCTCACCTTCAACAAAAATTATCTCCACAAGCACACTGCTAACAGTTCAATAGCAAGCGTGTGCATGCGAGCTGTGTAAAGTCAGAGTGTGTGTACACGCGTGCTGGCCTTATACAGGCTGCATGTATATTTGAAACTCTGAGATAAATGAAAATCCAAGCAAGCCAGCCTAGGCAGAGACTACTGGTACTGAGAACCAGAATCTCTTAAAGACTCAAACAGTTACTTTAACAGAAAAAGAAAACAATTCAAGGAAAACTTCATAAAAAAAACCAATCCGAGGTGAAACCTAAGCTATAGACTGCAAACAACAAAGACTAGAAAGAGTTCCAGAAAACCGCTGAGAAGGACTAATTCTGACAGGGAAGAGGATGACTACCTCTTTAAAAAAAAATTTCTAGAATCATACACCCGACTGACACTTCTACAGCTAGCGTGTACACACGGGCTGTGAGAATGCAGGGCATGGGTACTTGCGTGCAAACCTTATACAGGCCATGTGTACCTCTATGGGTCTCAGAAAAAAAATTGCAGTCAAGCAAAGAAACAGAGATAACTGGTATGGAAGACCAGAATCTTTGTTAGCTCAGACTTTTGCAGAAACTTTAAAAACATGAAATAAAACCAGTTCTTAAAAATACCCAAAAAATATTCCCAAAAACCCTATACTTTCCCCAGTATGGTTGCCAATTCTGTTGTGAGTTGGAAATCTCTCCATGGATTAGCACTTAGGGTTTAATTATGCATGCAGAAAAGACCTAAAGATTCTACTTTCTACCGTCATCCCATACCTAATCCCCGTTATTCTTAAGCAAATACATAGTTAAGAAGATCAAGTGAGCATACCTTATTTCGGGCGTTTGATGTCTATCCTTCCTCGCGCTTGATCGCTCTTTGACTGCAACTCTCCTCCCAAGGATGACCTGCATTCACACAAGAAAAATAACAAACTCCACATGCATTTGATATATAGATTAATGGGTTAGAGATTTAATAAACAAGTATGCCATAAACCATGAAAATCTCATATGGTGGGACGGGAAAAGTATTTCTTTATTATTAACTTCAACAAATCAACTTACAATGATGAAGTCGGCCGCTGCTCCACGAACTTGGTCCTAGGCTCCTCTTCAATTGTCCTCCAACTTCTTTGCTCTATCCTTCTCTTTGTACAAGGATGGCTAAAGGGTTGGGACAAAGCGAATGCGCGATCAGGTATAGTTTCTTTACTATGATTCTCCTCTTCCAAATGGGACCCCTAACCCTTCTTTTATAGGTTAGAAGAAGCTAGGTATTTGGTCAAACCCTTAGCCATCCATGGCCGGAAGGTTTAGTTAACTCACCCAAAGTTGTGTGTTTCGTCAGCACCTTTCCTTTTTTTGTGCTTTTGTAGGTACACGCGGGTTGTTTTGGGTCAGCTAGCATGTACACGCGTGCAGTAATGGAGCAGGGCATGTGAGCCTTTATAAAAAAGGTTTTTAAGAAGATTTGTTCAGTATTTCTTTGGCAAAGAAGGAATCTGAGATGGCCTGATGCCAGGTAAGCATGTCTGGTGCAAATTAGGGTTACAACACTGGTGCTTAAATATTTTATTGCACTGGTTCTTTCATATTTTATTGCCTTGGTGCTTGACGTTAAGTGAACCGCACCAGTTTTGTAGGTGTATGTACACACCGGTGCTTGTGCCTTATACAAGCGCACTGATTTGTAAACATCCGCTAACACCTCCAGCTGCCCAATTTTTTTTTAGTTATAATCAACTTTCATTATAGTATCCGCAAAAAGATCTGTTATCGATAACAAATGTTGTAGCGGATGTTTTTTTGCCAATTTATGCCAATTTTGTAACACTAGAAACCTCCATTATAACCTCCACTAAAAGGTCTAAATTCCTTGTAGTGTTGTGTTATTACACTATCTCATAGTTGAAATTAATATGTAGGAATAAAGTCATTGGTATCATTTCTTCAATTAATTAATGCACTAAATTATTTTCCATGGTATTATCACTTAAATCAATGCACCCTATTGTTTAATGTCATATCATTATGAGTGAAATCAATGCACCATATTGTTTTATGTTATATCATTGTTAAAATGAATACACCTACTTGGTTATGCTAAATTATTCACTTAAATCAATACAGATTGTTTTACATTTTGTCATTCTTGAAATCAATGCAACCAATTGGTCTAATCATTTAGCATTGTGTCTTCGCTAAAATCAATGCATTGTGGTGTTTTGCATTATGTCAAATTATTGAAATCATAACAATTAATTTCTCTAAATCACTTTTCATTGTTTGTGTTATATGCCCTAATATCCTTGTTTGTGTTATATGCCCTAATATCCTTGTTTGTGTTATTGTTTGTTTGTATCATAACTTCCTTATTTTTTTAAATCAATTTTTTAATACCATTACTAAAATCAATATGCCCTATTTTTTCTGTTATATGATTGAAATTAATATGTCATATTGTTTTGTGTTATATAGTTGTTGAAATAAATGATATTGCATTCTCTTTTAGTTTCCATGATTGGAACATATCAATAGTATAAAACCAAACTTCTTGAATTTTGAAACATTCTTCATTTTGATAATGTATTATCATCATATTCATATTGAATTATTATCTCAATAATATATTCAATCTCAATATACTTCTTGTTATTTTAGTTTGGATACAATTTGAAAAGTGATGGATGTCCAAAACTTGACTACTTACTACTTTTGTCATATTAGTCTCATTAAAAGTAATCTTATATATGTATATGATACATAATAAATATGCAATAGCTCTTGCTAAATTTGAAGTCTCCAGGGGATAGAGATATTCTCAAAGTTAGTTATTCAAAGAAGGTTAGTCCTGTAATATGAATTTGTTATCGATCTAGATTTAATGTTCATCTTAATAATTATTTAGGAATATTATTGAAATTTATAAGAATTATTCAAAATATTATACTTTGATTTTTTTTTTTTTATGTTAGTTATTACTTTCAAATATATATGAACATAATAAAACACTAAAATCCAACCCAAATTCAAAAATCACCTCAATTCACATGAATAAGTCATTAGATAGATTATCCATTATACAAACTATGGATTATCCATTAATGATTCATGTAAATTATGAATACAATCTATATGTTTGTTGGTTCATATCCTTAAAGTCAATATTGATATATAAATAGATCCAGATATAATCTAAATTAATGCAAATATGGTCTGACATATATAGAATAATTTATGGATCAAAATACAATATATCATATAGATTATTATTTATCATAATAGATAGATTATATATAATTCATTATATAGATAGATTATTATGCTACTAAACTTCCAGATAATGTTATTTATGATTTTATTGTTTCAATGATAATGATCCCTATTTTTTCGGTGTGCATGATATATCTGGAGTTAAGTGTGCATTGATTGGATCATTCTTAATTTTGTCCTCATGTTAAAGGGAATCTAAAATATATAAACTATATATATCTATGAATGAATCTTAGCAAGTTTCAATGAAATCAAATATTCAAATTGACAATTATAACAAAGAAATAAATATTTATAGCATGAGTGTGTCTAATAGTTAAGAACATGTGTTTCCTCCTAAGAGGTCACAAGTTCAAATCCACAGGGGGTAGGGAATAATAAATCACTAAATTTAATTCAAAATTACTCTTTAAAAACATAAAATTAATTATTATTAGATCTATAAGTTTTAAAATGTACCTATTATACTTATAATCATTTAATCTTATTTACTCTTTGGCATATCTGAGAGAGAGCTTGAAAGGATTGGGTTATAGAACTGTCTTAGGTTTTTCACAGTATGGTAGGTATAGACCTAGGGTTTCTGCAGTGGGGATGCCTTGTGGGCTTGATGTGGAGTCTCGGTCATGCCTCTTAGGCATGTGTAGGATGGTTATTAGAGGTTTGGGGACACAATGGAAGATCATGTCGACATCTCGTGGGAAGACGAGGACGCCTTGTGGGCCAGTGAACGGTTGTTCTTAGCCTATGACACATATAAGCTTATGTACAATTTCCTTCGCCAGGTCTCCTACGATAATGCGACATGCATCCTCCACCAAATATTTCCTGTAGATCATGTGCAACAGGTGGCATCCGTGACACAAATTGGAGGAACTGTTGGTTTACCAGATTTTATAGATATTCATATTGGCAATATCTCCATTCGTCAACTTGTTGATTATTGGAAGGATCATTTTCGCTATCACTCCTGTTGGTAACCAAAACATCTGAAAGTGAAGTTTCCGTCAATTTTGGAGCATGATCTTGATTCAGCAAAAAAATAGGATAATGATAGACAAACATACTCACCCCGCCAGGTGCCTTTCAATAAAGATTCTTTCCTGGGTAAGATGAAGCTTTTCTTTCCTTCCTTTTTTTCAAAGCTTTCATTCGATGAGATAGAATACCTAAAGACTAATGAGGAATGGTTTCTCGAGATATTTGGTGATTTTTGGGACATACTTATGAGAACATGTATTGACCTAGAGGATCATCCTGGCTCTGTATGCGAGGGTTTGGGCACTAAAATTCGTCCACGTAGCCCACCAAGTGACAAACAACCTGTTTCCCCCTCCGGTAGGGATCTTTCCACTGACTATCCAGCCACTAATGAGTGTAACTACAAATCAGTTGTGGATGGTCTAGGAGAGTACGGAATAGGTTTAATTGACTATGTCCCTTCCTTTGAGGCCCATAAGTTACCAACTATTCCATTGGTTGACGAAATCGGGGCCTCGGGATTCCTTACCTATCTAGATAATGTGATCAACATCCCTCCTACAACTTGCTCTCTGTCTCACAATTCCAAGGTAGTCGAGATTTTATCGCCTACACCTTTATCTATTTCCTCCTCTTCCACCTTGCCTTTACCCTCTAGTGCATGAACCAATGTGAAAATTCTGAAAAATTCTCATCCCCAGCCTCCAAATAAGCCCCCGAGGCTTTTGAAGGTGGCTTGGCTCATTTTGGTAAGTTTTCCATGGAGTATGAGGTTCCCACCTTATCCCTTGACCCTATTCTTCCTGAATCACCGAACCACATTTCTGAGAGATCTCCTCTTTCATCCCTTAGAGAAGGCTTGAAGACTTAAGTAGTTCCCTCATGATCATTTTATCCTTCAACCTATGTGGGTTTGGGGGCCCCACAAAAATTGCATCCCTCAAAATTATGTTGAAACAGACAAACATTGACATTATATTCTTACAAGAAACTTTTGTGGATGGTGATAAGGCTAAAGGTTTTTTTCTCCAATGTCTATCATTGTGGAATTGTGTTGCAATGGATCCAAATGATCGTTCTGGTGGTTTGTTTGTCGGATGCAACCCTGTAGTTGTTGAGTTGTGTGTAGTTGGAACTACTGCAGGTATTTATTTGGAGGGAAGAAGCAAACATTCAGCTGATGAAGTTAAACTTTTGAATTGTTATGTGCCTTATAAAGATAGGGAAAGCTTCTGGCAGTCCCTTTTGGATTCTAGTCTTCTGGAAGAAAATGGTCTTACAGTTGGGGACAATTTATACTTTACCCTATCTGCTTGGGAGGTGTGGGGTGGATCAGCCAGAATTGACCCTCTTGCATATTTTTTCACTAATATTTTTCTTACATCTGG
This sequence comes from Picea mariana, assembly GCA_032191745.1. Classification (NCBI taxonomy): domain Eukaryota; kingdom Viridiplantae; phylum Streptophyta; class Pinopsida; order Pinales; family Pinaceae; genus Picea; species Picea mariana. The sequence goes on along the minus strand of JASDQU011401535.1, from coordinate 16,561 downwards.
GTTAGTAGACTTACAACCAATCCAAATGGCTCTGACTTGGTGCAATGGCAGAGCTAGTGCAGTTGGAATATCTAAAAGGTTGGATCAGTTTCTCATTGATGAGAATCCCCTCAGCAGTCATTGTAAATATAGGTCCTGGATTATAAATTCTTCTATTTCGGATCATAATCCGATATGTCTACAAATGGAATATTCTCCCCATAAAGATGTTCCACCCTTCAAAGTCAACATTTGTTGGTTATCTGATCTGGAACTTACTTCCCTTATCATGACTACTTAGATCTCTATAGAAAAATGGACGGATAGTTCACCTACTCTCCTACTGTGCGCAAAGTTGAGGAAGTTAAAAAAAGTATTAGTTCAGTGGTAGTGAAACAAAAAAGAAGAAGCTACATTCAGATCTTCTACAAATTGATCAAAAAATGTCAGAGCTCTTTATAAAATGTATGTCATGGGTGTTTGAGTAGGATGAAATCAATCTCCTCAAGGTCCTAAAACAAAGGAAGGATAAAATTCTTTCAATTGAAGAATCTACATGGAGGCTCAAAAGTAGGAGAATTTCATTGAAAAAGGGTGACAAGAATACAAGATTCTTCCATAAATTCGCATCTTAAAGAAGAAGTAAAAATACAATCCGGGATATAACAAATGAGGATGGAAGTGTCAAATCCATCGATAAGGAGATTAAGGAGATTGCCTTTAAGAATTTCCAATCCTAGTACAACTCTCTAGAGGAAAAGGACACGTGTAATCAGTCAAATATTCTAAAAGATGTGCCCAGATTATTCAACGATGATGAGAGCGATGATATAGGGAAGCCAATCACCTTAGAGGAAATTGAGGAAATTGTCAGTAAAATGCCTAAAGAAAAAATTATGGGCCCGGATGGGTGCACACAGGAACTTTTTCAGACTTTCTTTGAAATTATGGGGGTTGATCTTCATAAAGATGTTGAGGATTCCAGAGTTTCAGGTCATATTCCGGGTGCACTCAATGCAAATTTTTTCGCCCTCATTCTTAAGGTGAGAAAGCCATATTCCTTTCATGATTTCAGGCCCATATCCCTTTGTAACTTTGTCTATAAATTGATATCCATGACATTATCCTTCTATATGAAAGAAAAACTGGCTACAAGTATTTCCCAAGAACAATTTGGATTTCTTAAAGATAGATTGATTTTTGATGTCATGGGAATAGCCTAGGAATGTTTGCACACAACAAAGTCTAAGAAGTTAAGTTCAATTATTCTTAAGTTGGACTTAAAGAAGGCATACGACAAAGTGAGTTGGAAATTTTTGTGTTTGATACTCATCCAGATTGGTCTAAAATGGGAGGTTACATAATGGATTATGTCCTATGTAACTAATGTCAGTATGGCAGTATTAATTAATGGTTCTCCTACAAATTTTTTCAAGAGCTATTGAGGTTTGAGGCAGGGGTGTCCTCTTTCCCCCCTATTGTTCCTTCTGGTGGTTGAATACCTCAGTAGACAAATGAAAAAGGTTATGCAAGTAGGTTCATTCAAAGGAATTAAAGTTCTTGTTGAGACTTTCATTTCTCATTTGTTTTTTGTCGATGATGTGTGTTGGAGACGCCTTTTTCCACTAGTTTTAAGTGTAATTCTTGCAATCAAAGGTTGGTCATTTAAGTTGTCTTTTACTTCATGACCTTTACCCTTTGAAAATCCCAGTAGTCCTAATATGCAAAGTGGCGAGGGTTGTTGTACTCCTAATAGAATTTCCTTTTAACCATGAACAAGATTTTTCACTTTTCTTTACCTCGGGATATCGCGTTTCATAAGTTACAAGTCACATTGTTTCTAAGCCCCGATGCGCAAAGTTGCGAAGTAACCTTGAAAGTTTACCCAAGTTAGAACCGAGAGTAAAGTTCCTTAAACCTTAGTTAAGCGTTGTCGGTATTTCGCGTCTCAGCGTTTGCCCTCCCCAAAAGTCTCATCGTCATAACTCCGATAGGCAAAATCACGAGACGTCCATGCAAGTTACCTGGGTTAATGTCAGGGGTGAATAGCTTTTAACCATAGTTAAAATATGTTGGGATTTCACAAATCGACATATGTTTCTCCCAAAAAATATACCTTCGAAGCCCCGAATCACGAAGTTGCGATATTACTTAAATATAAATTAATTAAACACTTAATTTGGTTTACCTTCTGGCTTAACTAGATCAAATCATCGTGATCTCGAAATTTCGTGACTCGGCATAAGCTCCTCTAGGGAAATTTACCTTCGAAGTCCCGAGTCGCAAAGTCGTGATATTAACTAAACATGATTAATCAAACACTTAATCCAGATTACGTTTTCACTTAACTAGATCGCATCATCGCAATCTCGGGTTTTAGGGGCTTGAAAGGTTAGAGTGAAAACTCCCGATATGGCGAACGTCGAAAGGTTGATTAAATTTTAAGAAAACCTGATTAAAGAAACTAAGCCAGCTTAATCAATGTTTAATACAAGTAATAATATGGACAGTCTACGAGGTAAATTTAAATGTTCCTTATGCCAACTTGTGTCACGAACCGTCGAAATTTATGGCATTAATTGGAAATGAGGTGAAGCAACAAGTAAGGATATGGTTTTTATTGCTAAATTTGTCTCTAAAAATTATTTGACCATTATGTTCATAAGGACGTCGAGGTTTTAAATGGTCAAAGATATAGATCTTTTTCTTTTTGTTCTATTCATAAAGCTCATTTCTATTTTGCGCAGAGAATCTTTTCTCAGCAAGTTGATTTCTGTATGTATACACATTTTTATTACAGGAGAGATAAGTCAGAATCCTCTATCATGGCCCCACGAAAAGCGTCCAAGGCAAGTGCTGATACTTTAAGACAAGGCTCTGATAATGTTTCTGAAACTTCACCACGAAGCGTTGATTATGTCAGAACTTGGTCATACGTCTCCGAGGTTCTGCAGTCTGATTTGGTGAAATGTTCAGATGATTCCAGTGACAATGAAAAGGATGACTTAGCCACCAAATACAAGATCATCGTCCAAGCAGAGATGCATAAAGTAGTGGCCAAGCCATGTCTTCTTCCTTACTATGATATGATCCAATGGGTGCTAGATCATGTAGATATCCCGACCAGAACCATCATCAGCGAGCAGAAGGTCACTATTAGGACCTTTAGACCAGAACACTTACAGGTGATGTACAAGTTGCCACCCACGTCAAACTTCACATACAATGTCGAGTTTCTGGAGGATTTTAAACAGAAGGAATGCGAGCAATATGGAAAAATCTTATCTGATTTGATCAAGGATTGGGTCTCACACCCTGCGAAGTTCAGGGAAGATAGCAGCGGAGTTTATTCCATATCTTCTTTGGAACCGCAGTTCAAATACATAGCAATGATGACCTATAGACTGTATGGGAGAGAAGACACCACACATTTTTTCCTCCCGTGGGTGCCTCTAATGCATACAGTCATGGAAGGTTGTTCCTTCGACTGGGCCAAACTGTTGTCAGATAGTCTAACCAGTCGGATTACAGAATATCGGATGCAGAGGGAAAGCAGGAAAGCTGGTTCATTTTTTATGTCGGCATATCTCATGGAAACCATGTGTTTCATGACGCATTTTCCCTTAATGAGTTGGAGCTGGGCTCCATCTGATGCTGAGCCTATCCATGTCTACCATTCAAAGCTTTGGGAGGATAAGGCCGCAGATTTCATATATGAAATTTTCAATTGGGTAATCGTACTGATGCATGTCACCATCTTCGGTAATCCACCGCCTAGGATCTCAGATAGCATCGCAGTCAATTTGAGCAGTGTGGTTGACTGGTACGTGGAAGAAGAATTTTCATACATTAGGGTTTTCGACGTTTTTGTTCCTCCGCATGCTCTACCATTATTTATACCCGATAGGCTGGCTTGTCGCGAGATCGCCAGGAAAACCATGATTGGTGGCATAAGCAAAGAGCTTAAAGGATTTTCGAAGAAGGTATGGCCACCATTCCCCATTCATTTGAACACCTATTCTTTATTAGATTTTGAGCATGCAAAGGCTGAGGCAACAACCTTGAAAGATATTAAATTGGTTCACATTGAATTCAAGAAACACAATCCACACAGGGTCATGAGTAATCACTTGGCTGGTTGTGGCCTTAAAATATTTGAGCACGAGAATTCGCCTCATGATGAAATTTTTCGAGGCACAAGATCTTATGCCGAGGTTTTGGCTCAGATACAAGACCTGTCACCCGAAGAGATAGTCGATGTTTTCAAATTCCAAGAACATCTGCGGAGCTGCCTTCCCCCAATATTACAGGGTGAGAATCCAACGATCGTAGAGGTGCAACAAATAGAAATCGATGGCTCCAAAGATTCAGCACCCAGCCAAGAAGAACACTAGGACAGGAAAGAGAATAATGGGGGCTTGAAATAGGAAGCCGAGACTTCCAACCCTCCAAGCAAGCCAAGCTCGGTTGTTACTCCAGGGAAATCATCTAAGTAAGCCGGAAATCCCATCGTTTATGTTACCCCTCTGCAGTCCACAAAGGGGATCCCAGACGCAGGTTGGATTTTTGGCGAAGAATTAACTCCCATAACAGTGGAAGAGCTACCTCTGAATGAATTCTTCTTCGATAAGAAGAGAAAGGTTTTCATGAAACAAGAACTTTACCAAGAGGCAGGTACGGTATCCAAGAAATTTAAACTTTTAACTAATGGGAGAGCTATGAAAAAAGAATAATTTGCAACTCAAATAGCAGGAACATTGGGGGCTTTCGCTATATCCAACCAATATTTAGTCTAGACCCTAAAGGATCAGCTCAAGTGAGAAAATTGTTTGATCAAAACATTAGAGGCTAAACTAGCTACAGTAGAGGTTGTTGCCAAAGATCAGGCGAATACAGGTTTAGAACAAGCTAGAGTAGCTAATCAAAATAAAATTGAGCAGCTCAAAGCCGATCTCGAACAGACATAGTTGATGGCTCAAACAAGTCAGATACAGATAGGCCAACAAGGAGAATTAATAGAGCAGCTACAAGCCAAATTAGACTTCACCGAAAGCTAGGTAATCGATATTGGGATATTTCAATCCCAAGCTATAGAAATCATAAACAGGGTGTCGACAGCTCAACAAGGTCTACTTGCTAAGGTGGAAACAATTCAAAACAACTACCAACTCATTGATCGAGTATTGGAAAACCTCACTCTCAGAGAAAAAGACGTTGGGGCAACTCGGGTTGCCTTCTAGGGAAACAAGCAGTAGTTCCAGGTTTTCTATCTCAGATCAGACCCGAGGTAACATCTTGTTGAAAGAATGGGAGCGTAACATATCTGAAGGAAGACAACAAGCTAAAGAGGTAAGAAAATCTTGTGAAGAAACCTTTGGTTTTCTAGATGGGAGTTGGTTGGGTCCCGATGGTGAAAGCAGCACTGAGATACTAGGCCATATCAATACAGCCAAGCATTTGCTCAATATCAAGGAAAATGAAGAAAGAGAGTTGGCTGAAATATCACAAATAACCCAGAAGGACATAGTCTGAATAGATAAATGGCTAATTAAACCAAGTGTACAATTATGTTCTATCAGCTCTGTTAAGCCCTAATATTGGCTCATTACCACTTAATTGGGGCATATTAGATTAGTAATGTTATTTTATTTATGTCGGCTTTAGGCCATTAGTTGTAATTTAGATTAGTAATGNCAAGGCGCTCAGTACTTTTCCTGAGGTTTTTCTATGCTATATTGATGTTTGGTTCTTAACATATGGTATCAGAGCTCAAGGTCTTGGGGTTTCGCTGCTACATCTGAGACACCGTGGAATTTTCGCTATAACTTTGTCTCTACAACGTTTCAGAAGGAACGGCTTGGAGGGTATTTAGAAGACCGATCAAGGTACGTTGGGATAAAAAATTAGCTCCTGAGGCCTTATACTTTAGGAGATATAGCCTATACAAGATAGGGTTCTGGAATCATCCTGAAATGAGTCTTTTCCACATTTTCACTATAAAAAAGTTTCTGTAACATTTCAGACCCTGAACTCCGGGGGTAATTTACAGAAATTAGTTTTTTATCTGTGGTAAAAATTTCATCTTCTGGGTCATCATACATTTGTAGATACACCCTGTGTAATATAGGGTATTTGACTAGTCCTACTGACTAGTCTCAAGAAGGTGTTCCGAGTAAAAAAATCATAACTTCTGCCTAGAGTATCCATATTGTGTGGGACTGGTTGCATTGGATCGTGGACAGTCTGTACTATTTTGGGTACGAGTTTCAGAATTTTATATCAATTAGTTTGTGCGGGGCATACTATACAAGTGAGATCTCCTGGAAAGGCCAAAAATCGGCAAGTTGTGGGGAAGTTACCGTAAATTCCACTTGGCACATCCAATTTTGATCAGACCTGTGGCATTACAGAGAAGAAATATCAGAGAATTACTTAAAGGAAAGTTTCATACCCAGAAGGGCTGAAACTTGGGAGATACAATAGAATAAATATTGTCTAGCAGAACCACCTCAAAATCAAGGTTCAAAAGTGATACTCGGCCAACATGCCACCCAAAAAGGGAACTTCTACACCAAATAAGCCTCCAGAAAATCCTACTTGGACTCTTGATGAAGGTGAAGAAATGCGTAGGGACAT
>JASDQU011401534.1:48932-62670 GCA_032191745.1 Picea mariana | reverse complement strand
ACCAATTTCTATGTGGGCACATGTGTTGGGAGGCACCTGAATCTAACTGCCATTCTTCTTGATATTGTAAATTACTAGAAATGGATAAAATGTGATCAATTATACCTGAATTTGTTACAGCCAAATTCGCTTCCTTCGAGTTTTCCTCAGATTCCTTTCTCTTCCAGCAATCTTTCTTGAGATGTCCTGTTTTGCCACAGTGCCAACATTTTTCTTTACCCTTTCTCTATCTTGACTTAGATCGGAAATAACTTCTCCCATTCTTCTCTGTGGTTCAACCTCTGATCAACATCACCTCTGAAGTTGAGGTTTCTTTACTGGATTTTCTCCTCATCTCCTCAGCCAACAAAGCTCCCAAAACAGAGTCATAATCTAAAACATCTGTTGAGCTAAAGCTAATAGAGGTGACTAGATTATCCCAAGACTCAGGCAACGAATACAATAATGTAATAGCCTTATCCTCATCTTCGAATTTAACTTCCATACTAGTCAATTGAACTATAAGGGTATTGAAAGTATTTAAATGGTCATCAACTTTTGTACCTTCTTTCATCCGCAAACTGTACAGTTGTCTCTTCAAGTAGATTCTGCTTGTTAAGGACTTTGTCATGTATAGACTTTCCAGCCTGCTCCATAAGCATGATGTTGTATCCTCTCCTACGATATTAAATAGAAACTCATCCGCCAGACATAAACGAATGGTGCTAAGAGCTTTTGCATCCAGATCCTCCCATTCCCATTCTGTCATGGCTACTGGTTTTTTTGACTTGCTTGCCAATGCTTTTTGTAACCCTTGTTGCACCAGTAAATCCCCCATCTTAAGCTTCCAGAGCTCAAAGTTGTTTTTACCGTTGAACTTTTTAACTTCAAACTTCGAACTCTGCATCTTAGCCATTAGCACAAAAAATCTCCCAATATCCACTACTTATAAAAACCCAAGGTCCAAATCACTGCTTATAAAAAACCCCAAACCCCTTTAAAATATGAGGAAATTATAAATAAGCTTAAATGTGGATCCTTAATAAAAAAATGGTTAAAGTATAATCATCCACTTCATATATTTCATACAACCTTTTATATCCACTTCCTACATAATCATCCACTTGAACCACCTCACATAAAAGGTATTCCTTTAAAATATTATATTAAATTTCAAATATAATAATCATTTTTAAAACATCCTCCATCCTCCACATGAATTGAGAGTTGAGTTGTTCACGTTTCCCTTTTTTTTTTGTAAGTTAGAAGTATTATATATAAAAGGCCTTCCAAGACCAAAATAGAGGTACAAAATTCATAGAATAGCCATACTGTAGTTACTGGACTGCTCCAACAGAGGGGAAACCAGTCCAGCCAGCAAGGGAGCCAAGCATAGGTAGTGTAATAGTCTAAGGAAACAGTCTGAAATTGACTGGTCAACATCTAAAAAGTAGAGAAACTATTGAAACTTGAAGTGCCCCTATGGGCTTAGACATTTAGTAGATAACCTGTCCAGGTGGCGTGGACGTCTTCGGACCAAGGTTCCTCCTCGACATATGTCACTTGATCTGCCCATTGCATTCCAGCTTCCACGCTTCTCTCGGTCCTATCGACATCTGGCGAGGTATCCTGCAGTGCGCGCCATGCTGTGTCCACCTCCACGACCATGTCCTCGTGTGTGGCATTCTCCATCCCATTCCCTGCGAATCGTTGTACCTGGGCATTTCCTTCACTGGTCACTACACAGGGTTCCTATGCTGAAGCCGCACCTGCCGAGTCCGAGGGGAAAGCCTCTTGAAGGGAGGAAAGGAGTTGAAGAAGGACCACAACCTTTCCATCTGTGGCTTGCAGATGGAATTGAAGGTCCTCCACCCCCTGACGGAATTCGAAGACCAAACCGAAGAGAATAGCGAGGTTTTCTCTCAGTTGCGTGTCGAATAAAGAGTCAGAGGATTGATTCTCAGTGTTCCGAGGCTTGCAAGGAGGTGGCTCTCCCACAGTCTTCCCTGAGGAGTCAAGAACAGGTACAAGGGGAGGCTCGACTGTTGTGGGGACAGGAAGGTGACGCGAAGAGGAACACGACAGCCTGGGGATGATAGCTAAGCTGTCAAACTGCGAAATGGGCAAAGTGGGGGTGACAGGAAGAATTGGCTCGGGCTGGAGGGATGGAGAGGAGCAAGAGGAAGGCGATTCAGGGGGAGAGATAGAAGGTCGATGAGGTTTCCATGGAGAGCCTCTGCGTGGCCATCCCCTTGGGTGTGGCATGAGATTCGTTGCATAACAACTAAAGGAAACCAGGTGCAATATGCAGAGGTAGAGTGCTTGGAGTCGAACAGGGGCTGCAAATGGCATGAAGTTCGGGGTTAAATCAGGCCATGGCAGCAGAGGGGGATGGCAGTCGGAGTGTGAGCGGAGACAAGAGGCATACACAAACAACCAGGCCATGAAATGAGTTGAGAAAGGAGAGGGAGGCTGCATAATTAACAATTGTGACGTAGTAATGGTGTTTTAATGCAGTATTGGGGTGGCGAGCGATGGCACGAGCTCGTCACATGGCTCCGTGCCTCGTTGGTTGATCCCCTCCTCCTCCTCGCTCCAGGTGTTCCGCACTAGCACCCCATCCGGGGCGTTTCCCTTTTTAAAAAACTAAAGTTCACACTTTAATTATCATGTGAATTGAACCTATTAAAAAATAAATTCAATTTTTAAAAAACCCAAAAATCTTCACGCCCAAAAATATTAAAATTTTCACACCTCTCAAGTGAGTGGCCTGCATACTTCAAAGGGCCGCCGCACCTCCCGTATGGATGGAATGCGAAAATCCTGAAAAGTACATGGGAAGTTGCCGCACCTCCCGACGCATCCACGGTGCGGAAATTGGGAAAATCAGCCACTCCTCCCGATGCATTCAGGATGCGGAAAAGTCGAAAATTTACCTGAGTGCAAAGTGCTCACCAATGGCCCTTGTGACCTTCGAGAGGAGAGACCTACGAAAATGTTTAAATCTATGCACCTCACTTCTGCGGCTCCTCCAACCAGCGCTAACCAGCTTTGATACCACTTGTTGGAGTTGTCAGTGCGGAAAACACAATTCACAGTGATAATTAACAATCACACACATAAGAAATAGACACAGGGATTTCACGTGGTTGACCCAAATGTTGGGCTACATCCACCAAGCATAGGCATCAATTGTCTTATTATTCCGATTATGGAGATTACATCAGATTTGCAAACTTAGTCTCTCACAATCATTTTGCCTCTACGGGCTTACATGAATTTATACATTCACACATGAAACTGAATATTAAATGCAATCCCTATCCACATTCTAACTTGGTCTATTTGGTTGTAACCACCACATAATAATAGGATCCAAATCTGTTTTAGGAAATTGGTTTTCAACAAATCCCAACAATATCCACCTTGACAACAATTAACCTAATACCTTGCTTATTCTTTTTGTTCATCACCTTTGCTGCAAGCCAAGAGAAGCCAAGCACCACTGCAACTTCTCTAATAAAACTGGTTTAATGATCTCACCTGTGTAACTTGCACGAGTTTGGATTTCTTGAGGGGTCACTCCACCTCCAACATGTCTTCCACAACTGTGTTGTGAGACATTCAGTGATAGAACTTCTTCTATCCAAAACACATGTATTACAATATACATTACAATCATCACAAACCATCTCAGTGTAACCATTATAGGTGACATTTGTGCTTCTCATACGATGAAGCACCCATTTCACTACAACTCCTGAATCTGTCACGTTTCTAGGTGATGGGTATCACTGCAGATGGGGAAAAAGGAGGGAGCAAATGGGATAGGTGGTAAATAAGGGTGTCAGGAAGGGTGGGTGGGACCACAGAGGAAAATGGTGACAAGTTATAGGTACCATGATGATCAGGGCAAAAAGGGGAATCCAATGGGATAGGGCCCAAATAAGAGTGTCAGGAAGGGGGCCAGGTCCACGAAAAAAAAGAAGTATTAAAATGATAGGTATCATGGTAATTAGGGAGAAGAGAGGAATCCAATGGGATAGGTCCCAAATAAGGGTGCTGATGGGACCACTATACTCGTTTTTATTTTTACTCCTGCGGAGTTATATTTCTATATGAATAATATTGCAGTGTCGAAATGCCCAAATTCTTAACATGAAAAAATGTGTAGTAGTTTCGCAACCAAAATGCAGGAGGCAAGGTTAGGGTTAGACAAGGTTAGGGTTAGATCTTGTATGTTTCCTTTCTGTTTTGTTTCCATCCCAAGGGTTAGGGTTTTCAGGGTTCCTACAGACAAGGGTTTGCCCTGTGCTATAGCTCTCTGATATACGTGTGAGGTCAAACAATAATACTCGACCCAATATCTCAAGGAACCAACTAAGGAAGCTAGACCGTTCTCTTAGTCGTACTACATGATTACCCAGGTACTAGAGAGTATCTTCCCAAGTGTTATTCTCGGTGGCACTATAGCAGTCAGGCAGTTGACCGTTTGATCTACAGTGGGCTTCAGAATGCCTAGGCATGTCCATATACAGGTGTTGTATAATACACTACCACTCGAAGAGGTACCAACAAGGGTTACAAGGGTGTTCAATAATGTGAGCTTAAAAATTTCTTGTATTTCATGTCTGTATGCTTCCCCGAACACGGATTTATGCATTGAACGACATATCATTGTAGTTTAAAGACGTCGAAACACGTCTCTACCCTGAAAATAAAATAAAATAACCCATAATTCATGCCCAGGAAAGTGCTTTGGTGCCACTTGTAAGGTACCAGATGTAATATATTATCCATAAATGAGAATATTTAGCAAATATCAATGGACCAACAAAATATTGAGAGAGAAATACTAGAAATAATAGCTTTATTCAAAGAAAACAACCTTCACTTGTCTCTTCGAGTGGACAAAGCTTCTCATGCCTCCTTCTCTAATTAGTCCCTGCCAAAGGCCTGGAACTATAGCAATGAGTTTGCTATTGATTTGACATTAATTTTCCTTTTATTTTAAATCTATGTGTGAAATGTAATGTTTAACTTAAGAAAACAAATATATATATTTTGATATAACAAAAATATTTATTTTTCTTATGACTAATTGATTAATATATTTCAAGTCTTATTATTGCCTTCACATATTTCAATACTTCAAATTAATTATATAATCAATAAAATTTATTATAAATACCATCACAATGACTTCTATGCCCACTTATTATTATATTTATATATTATATTAATGATAGTCGTTGTCTCTGCCAAAGCTTAATGAGCTCAAATCTTTTTGTCTCCATTAATCTTGAACGATGTTTACTCAATCGTTTTGAATAATTGTCTCTCTAATCCATTTTTAATTATTCGTCTTTTCTTAATTAATTATCTACATGATGTCCAATCAATAACTCTATAGCCAGCTAAGCCACGTCAATGTCGCTCATGGGGTGTGAGTCAATACCTTATCGCCGCTGCCACTCAAAGGTGTGGTGCGGCTTCGCCTTCCTCACTGTCTAATCAATCCATCCATTCGCTATCGCTTAGGGGGAAAAACTCTTCGCTGTTGCTCATGAGGAAGAAAGACCACATCGCTATCGCTCGTGAGGAAAGATTTTGTTGTATTTTTATTAGATTTCAACACCGTGCCCAATTTTTGGACTTTGTTTTCTTGTAAATAATGTCTTTAAGAGAGTGTTGATTTTTCTCATTTTTGTTATGCCAGCCCTTAAAATAATGAAGATATTTAATTATTCTTGTAGATAAGATTTGTTGTGATTTAGTTGATTTATTAATATTGAAACAACTCTTCGTTAAGCAAATTTTAGGGAGATTGAGATCGATTTATCTGAAGTTATTGGGGCACACTTTAATAATTTAAGATTTTTTCTAATGAAATAATCACTGATCCTATTTTTATAATTCATTGATTACACTTTGAGTAAGACAAAATTGAACTTTTAAATATCCATGGGTTTTATTAGGAATCAAGGCCATCACCCAGATTTTGAAGGTCTATTTTTGAGATATGGGCTTTAGCTAGAAGTAACTTGGTACTCTCTTCCAAAAATTTAAGAATTTTTAATAATATTATAAATACTTTACATATGTAAATAATAATTAAGACATAAATAATACAAATTAAAAGATATCTAATAATAACTAACCAATTCCACTTGAGGGAACATCACTATTATCTTACAATTTATGGCTTGTTTAAACTTTCCAACCCTGTCATAATTAACTAATGACCTTATAAGTTATGAACTGGGTTAGCCCAACATGTTAATTATGGTGACTTCAAATATCATGAAATTTGAAGTAAAATATACAAAAGATCCTTTAATCATATACAAACTTTCCACATGTGATTTTCTTGTAATAGAATCCTAAATGACATCATACAAATTATAATTTTCTATGTACACTCTACTTGATGTGGTTGCAAATGGTACATAAACTCAAATCTCAAGGTGCCGATTTATTCCATTTTTATTAGTCTTTGCCAAAGGTCTGAGACTATAGCAATGAGTTTGTTATTGATTTGACATTAATTAGCCTTTTATTTTAAATTTATGTGTGAAATGTAATGTTTAATTTAAAAAAAACAAATATATATTTTTTGATATAACAAAAATATTTATTTTTCTTATTACTAATTGATTAATATATTTCAAGTCTTATTGCTACTTTCACATATTTCAATACTTCAAATTAATTATATAATCAATAAAATTTATTATAAGTTCTATGCCCACTTGTTATTATATTTATATATTATATTAATGATAGTAGCCCTCTCTGCCAAAGCTTAATGTGTGGCTTCAATCCGTTTCTCATTAAAAATGACCAGACGTTTCTGAAGGTACTATAGTGTACATGGTTTACTGATTGGATGCGGTTTTCACGGCAGGCTACCGGCTGTAACAGCGAGGCCCAAGCTGCTTTGGAATTTGCCGAGTGACCTGCGACACATTTTAAAAATCTTTTTCATTAAAAAACTAACACTAACACATATGTAAGTTGATTTAAAAAAGTTAAATTGTTGGATGTTGATTAATAGATTTAAAAACACTTTAAAATAAATAATAATTTTTTATAAGAAATCTCTCTATATCTATGCGAGTATATTAAATGATGCCAAATTGACAAATTGACAATTATTCAGATAGTCTAGCTAGTTAAATGATGCTATCTGATTACATTTCATTTCCAAATCTATTTGGGAGGGACTAAGTTGTCATGCAACCCTTCTTCATACTAATTTTATCTTCTAAAGAACATTCTAAAGGAAGATCTTTTTAGAAGTGGAAGCTTCTATTATGATTTCTTACATTAAGTTGTTCACATTTATTAAATAAACCTTATTAACTAATGTTAGTCTTTATTACATAGAAAATATATTATTTTACCTAACTGAAGTGTTAGGGAGATTACATACTTAACAATTTTCTTTCTAATTAACAACTTCATAAATTTTGGAAATTAAAATTATTTTTAAATATTTATCATAAAAAAATCTTAATTCTAAATCTTTTACCTAATAAATTTACATTTTTTTTTAAAGATTCTTTTGAATACTTAATAAATATTAATTTGATTTTGATTACTTTGTATCTTATAAAACAGTACTTTATTTCTTATTTTTAAAAGAAACAATTTATGAATATTAATAAAATTAAAATTAATTTTTATGAATTTAAAATTAAAACTTTATAATTTGTATGAATTTAAAATTAATACTCCATTTCTTATTAAATTTTTTTTTTTATAAATATTAATAGAATTTTTATTTTTTATGAATTTAAAATTAAAACTTTATAATTTATATGAATTTAAAATTAACACTTCATTAAAGTGGAATAAATATAAATTAAAGTGGAATAAATATATATGATTGTAACAGAGTAAAAATAAATGTCAAATTATCTTGAAAAATTCCCAATTCATTTTACCAACTTAAAAAAACAAACTTTATTTACATTAAAATACTCCAATCACCTTTATACTAACTAAGTTAAAAATCAATAACTTTATTAACATTAAAATACCCCAAAATTAACAATTTTATTACACATCTCAAAATTAAAAAAATACACATACATACAAATAACATCACATAAGATCAACATTATAATGTGTATCATACACGAAACGTACTCTCTTTCGTACCTATAGCTCATGGATATAAGTAAACATCAAGCAACTTCACACCCCATAAAAATCATTTTGGACCCTATGAATATATGATATTTTAAATTATTGTTCATATTTGAGTAATTTTGTATATATTTATATTTTTTTCTTTACAATTTTGCAAATATTATATTTAAATTATTTGTATGTTAATATGTGTTTTTTATTGATCCCAGTTAAATTATTTGTATGTTAATATGTGTTTTTGTTCATATTTGAGTAATTTTGTATATATTTATATTTTTTTCTTTACAATTTTGCAAATATCATATTTAAATTATTTGTACGTTAATATGTGTTTTTATTGGTTCCAGTTAAATTATTTGTATGTTAATATATGTTTTTATTGGTCCCAGTTGAGGATCGAGTGTTATTGCTTAATAATGTATATAAAGAAATAAAATAATTTTTTTTTTA
This sequence comes from Picea mariana, assembly GCA_032191745.1. Classification (NCBI taxonomy): domain Eukaryota; kingdom Viridiplantae; phylum Streptophyta; class Pinopsida; order Pinales; family Pinaceae; genus Picea; species Picea mariana. The sequence continues at coordinate 54,084 of JASDQU011401534.1, read as the reverse complement.
TAATATTTAAATTTCTTTTATACAATATGTTATTGGCTAGTTAATAAGTTCCAGATCTAAAACCTAAGTTTTAACCATGACATTTGTCCAAGTCTTAATATGTATTGAATGCATTAACATACATAGCTTCGGTTGAAAAGAACTATATAACCATTGCCTTCTTGTCATTGTTTTCTCTATGCAACCATTCCCTTCTGGTTTCATACTCTAACTTGGGCTTTTTCTATATCTTCCATCGCTTTCTGGCTCCATACTTTGACTTAGGCTTCTTCTATATCTTTGTAGGTTCCTAAAAAACACTAGTTCAACAACCATTGAAGCTTTGGTTTTTTTGTTGCATTGGTCGTTTTGTTGCAGTGACTTCAATTTGGAGTTCAGTGAACTTATCATCCTTGTGGCATATCTCAATGACTTGGTCCTTCAACTTATAATCATGTCCTTGCAAAGATTGAATATATTAAGACCAAATTAGTTAGAAGAAGCTATGTTGTATAAATGATACATTTTCTTATGACTCCATATTATACTCGAATTGGAATAAATAGATATATGCACTTGTCTTTTAAAAATTTATATGTGATTTCGCCCTTAGTTCTTCCTTGAATCTCCCTTTGTGACTTTGTTATCCATATGTGACTCTACTTTAACCATCCATTTGTCATTACAAAGTATTGCAATAACCAGGCAAAAATCTCACACTTCAGCATTATCATATTTTTCCAGGATCTCCATGGATTTGAGCAAGGCATCTAGGTCTCGAGTGTCATTGCTAACATAGCATTTGGACAAACCAATGCTCACCCCTAAACATACATCACTCATGACTCAACACCCCCACCTCAGCGGGTTCTGTTCGACCTCCTGGTCTTAGGATCGTTCCTTATCTTCCCCTTGAGTCGAATTGACTCTTTGATTTCCTGCATAAATCTCTAACACACACTGGTGTGCATCCACAGGTCCTTATGAGTTATGCCTATGCAAACAAGCACTAAGCGCCAACTCTCTCCCTCGTGATCATGAATATGACCATATCCTTTACCCAAGCGGATATTTCATCTTTTGTGACTTCGCGATTCCAGATGTGAGCCCCCTTGACTCAACAATCCCTGAAACCCAAAAAGGCCAACGGGGATTTGATTCCTTCCTTGACTTTTCTTTGATGTGACCTCTGACTATGAGCTGGGGCCCAGTCTTTTCGGCAACCGAGATTTCTCGTATTGACGTTTTTCTATGCAACAACTCCTTTCGATGACCTCCGAAACCACGACAACCCCTTACCACAGATCAACGGCTCTCATCTACTCGTGATCTGACGGTCCTTGTTCTTTTGGGACTTCGTGAATCAGGAGTTCACGACTCTCGACTCCGAGTCACAACCCTCTCCACTTCCCGAATTCTGAAATGACGAAATTCAAGGACGTGAGATCAACGACCCTCATTGATCCAAATCCAACGACCACTATTCCTCCTGAGCTTATGAGTGATGAGAAACATTCGACCTAAATCTCTCCACTGGCCTGCAGGATCCAACGGTCCACGGCAAATCGACGCGTCTCCTTGAGGCGAATCCATCGTCTGTTCTAGCTTTTGATATTCCTTCGCTGAACGCTCTGGCGTCAACTCTTCTGAGCTTCCTTCCTGTTGAGTAACTTTGCCACTCACCTTCCCTTGAACTCTTCAAGGTTCTTTCCCTCCTGATCTTTTTGTCGTAACCTCAGGGGTTTCCTTAGGGCTCTTGCATGCACTCCTTGCGGCATTCACAAATAACCTCTAGTTATTTGATCCTTCGACTCTGTGCACTCCTTGCAACAATAGTCCTTCAACCTTCCTCCTCGGTTGATAAAATCTAAGACTTCAATCCGCCTGCGCATGCCTTGCACGGATTTGTGCTATCTCTGCACTTCTACTAGTATGAGGACAATGGTATCTCTCCTGAGCTTTCTGAGATAAAAACTCAGAACTTCATCGACACACACCTTGCAAACGTTCACTGCACTCTTTGTAGGATTTCTCAGGAAGAGAAACAATTGAAACTCATTATTTTCTCCTCACAGATTTCATATATTCAACATGAATTCAAGAGCATTCATACACACACAACATTAAAATAAATGCATTACAGAGAAACAAAACACTGTAAACATACCATTCAACAGATGTAAACAGTAAGCATAATAACACCATGAAATTGAGTCAAAGCATTCATATATTAACTCAAGTGTTCCTGTACATGGATTCTTCTCTTTGTTCTTGCTCTCTACAGCTCTACAGCTTACAAAATTATGAATAATCCACAATTGGGAATGATACAATGATACAAGCGAGGGTGTCTTTTATGAGTTTTCCCCCCTACATCTCTAAGCTATCTAATCATACTTAAAAGCTACCTACTTTACATTCAATACAAATAAATGCCTTCATATCCGATAGATGAGAGCAACGCTCAAGATCTGTTTACAATCTCCAAAACATAAATGTAAATACGCTCCCCTAGCTATTACATTAATGTCTCTTTATTTAAATTTGAAACATTTTCAAAATGTGCGTTGGTGTGTTTCCAACTATCTTTGCCTTCACGCTTGCTTTGCTAGCTGCTTACGATGCTCCTACATCATACTCCTCTAGCTAGAAAATTCATGAACTCCTATTCATGAGCTCCTACAAAGTCTCTCCATGTCTTTAGATATCTGCTTCGCTCTCCCAACTGGCATATTCAATCGGATGTCTTTTCCATTTGATCAAATATTCAAAGTATGTTTTCCTTCAGGTCTTTTTCTCGATTCTTTGATCAATAATCGTTTCCATCTGTGGCCTTTCAGCTACAGGCATCTGTTTAACCCATTGAACTTCCTTCTGATTCTCTTCTGCTCCTGTTTCATCAGCCCTGTAAGGATACATAACTACTATGTTGAATATGAGTGATATTCCTACCCCATCTGGTAATCCAATCTCATAAGTGTTTGCCTAAAACTTTCTTATGATTTTACATGGCCCAATTTTCTTCATCTTCAGCTTGTTGTATGTTCCCCTTGGGAACCTTTCTTTTCTGAGATGCGCCAAAACCAAATTGCCTACTTCAAACTGAAGTTCTCTTATGTGTTGATCTTCTCTGCGCTTATATTCATGATTTGAATTTTGCAATCGCTCCTTGATTTTGTTGTGGAGCTCCTGCATTCCTGCTGCAAAATCCTCTGCACTAACACTTCTGAATTCACTCTTCTCTAAGTCTCTCAACTCGGATACTCCTCTCAGCTGCATTCCATACATGATTTGGAATGGGCTTTGTCATGTACTCCTATTTGGTGAATCGTTATATGCAAATTCCGCTTGCGGCAGAATCTAATCCCACTGACTATGATGTTCAGCCACCAAACTCCTTAATAAATCTCCCAAGCTTTAGTTTACTATCTCAGTCTGCCCATCCGTTTGAGGGTGATATACTGAGCTAAAAGATAAATTAGTCCCTAGCCTTTTCCATAGGGTCCTCCAAAAATGACCAACAAATTTGGTATCCCTGTCCGATACAATATTCTTGGGTAAGCTGTGAAGTCTAAGAACTTCTTTGAAAAATAGATTTGCAATGTGAGTTGCATCACTAGTTTTCTGACATGGAATGAAATGTGCCATTTTGGAAAATCTATCGACTACCACAAAGATTGAGTCACACCCTCTTTGCGTTCTTGGTAGTCCTAACACAAAATCCATACTTATCACGTCCCACAGCCTTTCTGGCACTGGAAGTGGTTGATACAACCCTATATTTTGTCTTTTCCCTTTCTCATGCTGGCAAATTCTGCATCTGTTCACGAATTTCTTGACATATGTCCTCATCATTGGCCAATAATATGATCCATTTAGTTGCGCAAAAGTCTTATCATGGCTGAAATGTCCAGCCAATCCTCCACTATGCTTTTCCTTCAGAAGGTTCTCTCTCATAGAACTCTTTGGAATACACAATTGATTACCTCTGAACAACAGTCCATCCTGAATCATATATTCAGTCCATTGGCTTCTATCTCTGAGAACTGGATTCTCACATGCTTCAAAGGCTTCTTTGAAATTTGCATCATCTCTGTACACATCCTTGAGATTGTCAAAACCTAAGGTCTTCACTCTGAATTCCTACAGAATCAAACATTTCCTACTCAAAGCATCAACAACTTTGTTAGCAGTTCCAGAAATGTGTTTTATAACAAAAGTAAAATTATGCATGTATTCAACCCATTTTGCATGCTTCTGGTTCAATTTTTCCTGTCGATTTATGAATTGTAAAGCATGGTTGTTGCTATACAAGACAAACTCTTTCGGAACCAAGTAATGCCTCCATTTTTTCAATGCATGTATGACTGCATAAAACTCCTTGTCATACATGGAATATTTCAGCTTTGCATCTTTCAGTTTTTCACTGAAGTATGCAATTGACCTGTTGTCTTGGCTTAAGACCGCTCCAATTGCGAATCCACTAACGTCACATCTCACTTGGAATGTCTCGCTGAAATCTGACAAAACCAGAACTAGTTGTCAAGTTATCTTCTCTTTCAGCAACTTGAAACTCTTCTCTACTTCCTCTGTCCAATGAAAAGATTTGTGTCTTTTCTTGACCGTGTCCATCATTGGTGCACATATCTCACTGAAATTTCTGATGAATTTTCTGTAAAAACTAGCCAATCCATGGAAGCTTCTAACTTCAAAGATACTTTTTGGTGATGGCCAATCTCTGATTGCCTTTACTTTCTCAGGATCCATTTTCAACTCGTTCGAAGAGATCACAAAACCCAAATAAATGAGTTATGTCTTCATGAAAGATGACTTCTTCAAATTGATCAACAATTTCTCTTGTTGTAATCTCCTCATCACTGCAGCTAAATGATTCATATGTTCTTCTTCAGTCTTACTGAAGATCAGTATATCATCAAGATATACGATTACAAACTTTCCGATGAAATCTTTCAAGACTTCGTTCATCAGCCTCATAAAGTACTGGGCGCATTCGTCAAACCAAACGACATGACAAGCCATTCATACAGTCCTTCATTCGTCTTGAATGTTGTTTTCCATTCATCAACTTCCCTCATTCTAATCTGATGATATCCGCTCTTCAAATCAATTTTTGAAAAAAACTCTGCTCCATTCAAGCAATCCATCAAGTTAT
>JASDQU011401533.1:11609-55487 GCA_032191745.1 Picea mariana | reverse complement strand
CCAGAGGATCGGTGCACATGGGGAGATGATTAGCTCGGACCTCCATGGGGCTGAAGAGCCCATCAGATGGTTGCTGGGATGGCAGAGGCAGGACAGAGTTATGACGAGCCTTTGCATGGAGAAGAAGAAGGACGCCCTCATCAGGACGTTTTGGTAGAGATTTGACCTATGGGGATCAGCCCCTGCAGATGGGATAATGGCCTTGATGGATAGGACACCACCCAGGACAGGCTGGACGTTTTCTGGAGCAGATGGCAGTGTGCTAGGCTTGTTTGGAACATGTGGCAGTTTGCAGAAGCCCCAAAGGGGCCAACGTTTTGCTTGCTGGATGATGATTATGCCTTGAAGGGGCCAACGTCTCCCTCATAGGGGCCTGACGTCTCAATTTTAGCTCATTTTTGGCATTTTTAGCATTTAATGTGACAAATAATCAAGTATTGTTAAGTCAACCTTGTCGGCTGTTTTTAATGACCTATTTTGTTAATTAAAGGTCATAAGGATGATATATATTGAGGATGTTGAGCCTCATTTTAGCATAACATAATTTCCTCTCTTGTGAGAGATACTCTTTTAGCTCTTGTCTTGGTTACTTTTGTCTTTTGGAGTTGAGGCGCTACACTTGGAGGATTATCTTTGGCATATGCATGGTGCTTTTTATCATTGGAAGGTGTTACAACTAGGGTTTGATTATGCTCTTCATTGATTTGTAAGTGTATTTTGCATGCAAAACTTCTTGATTGAATGGTTGTAGGTAGAATTGCTTACTTTTATGGTTACATTGTTAGTATTTGCTTAATCACTAAAACCCTAGGGAGCAATCACATAAGTAGGTTGTTGCTTCATGTCCCCATGATAAAAGCTTGTTTAGCCATTGATTAAAGAAGGTTTAGCCTAGCCATAGCTACACTATTCATTCTTTTTTCTGAGTTAGTTTTGAATATAAGTTGAAAAAAGAGGACGTCCTAGGCCTAATTGAGTTTACACCTAGGGTTTGACTCTTAGGGTTTGAAAAGCCTTGTCCCCAAGCAACACTTTTCAGCTTTAGACTTATATTTTAAAGCTAGCCATTTTGCCAAAGAGTCTTAAGGAAAGAGGGAGGAGCATGAGGCCTAGCTTTAGCTACACCGGAATGAGCCTTCTCTCCTTAGGGTTTTGATTTGGTGGCCCTGCCATTGCAGCACCATTAAACCTAACCTTCCTGTCCTTAGGTTTAAGTCTCTCCAAGCCATTAGCCTTTCTCCATTTGACTCCATTAACCCAAGGCACTAGTCTAATAATACAACGTTGAGCTTATTGTGCTAAAACAACTCTTTCAAACTCTCTAAATTTGAAACCCTAACTAACCCTAGCGTCTAGACTAACCCTAATAGCTGATGACGTCTTGCCTTATTTGAACTTTTTTTAGGACTAAAAGTTGTGTCTGACTCATCCCTAGATAGCCATAGAGGTATTGAGCAATTTCATTGGTCAATTTAGCCAAACGTTCACCTCTTTGTCTAGCTAACCTAACCCTAACTAGCAACAATATAGGTGACGTCATACTTGTTTAAACCCTTGTTTGGCCTTAAAACATTGAAGTATAGTCATCTATTTAATAAGACTTTGAGTTGATGATCATATTCATATTCTTAATTGACAAAACGTTCTTCTCATTGTCTTCAAATTTGATCTAATAATAGGGCTGACGTCACCTTAAATCTGCAATAGTGACGCAGCAACAATATTGGTGTATGAGCAAAATTATTGCATTAACATATAACAAGAATTGATTTCATGCATTGAATGCAAGTATCTCTTGTAATTATTGAAGAAGTAATTATAAGCCTTTGTCTTTATAGCAATCATTGACTTCGTCAATAATTACACTCATTATTGCTCATATATAAAGATAGTCATTAATGTTTTGAAGTACTAACCACTGCAGCACATTTTTAGTTTTATTTGCCTTGTCTCGCAAATAGGTGCCATCCAGTGGAATATCTTCTCTTTGACTATCCATTTGGCGGTAATCTATGAAGGGAAATATTACTTTGACCTTTGAAGCCTTAAACCCTCGATCCTTTTCCTTCAGAACCCCAGATTACTAGGGACGTCTCCCTTGGGATTAGCCACCCTAAATAGAAAGAGCTCCCCATCGAGGTGACAGTGGGTGGGGAAGCTCCTGTTATGTCAGTTTGAGCCTTGACTTCAAGCTATCTAAACCTTTCCTACAAACTAAGCGATAACAGTACCCATGAACATAATAGGTTGGCTCGTGATGATACCCCCTATCCTCTTGATTAGGTCTTGTTTGTTTATTTTTTCAGGTCCCTCTTGTTTCCTGAGAGGCATTTTATTGCCTTCTCGGGGATCCCTGGGTGAAACATCTCGAGTTCTTATTTCTAGGCTTTTATCTTTTACCATCTTCTTTTACCTTCTGGGCCTTTAGCCCCTTCTTCCCACAAGATAAGGTGCAACCCCACAAATAGATCATCCTAATGCTCGGACAAGGGGAATGGGACAAATGAGTAGGAGATAAGATGGAAAAGTGGTGGTATGATGGGAGCAGACAATGGCTCTTCAGAAAAACCCCTAGTGTCAAACCAAAACTTGTGGGTCCAGGCTTGCTAGGGCACCCGGTCAATCTCCCCAAGCATGGTCAAGTGGGTCAATGTAAGATCCAAGAAGTCATAAAAAATAAGAGTTAGATGCATACATTTAAAGGTTATAATCATCAAAAAGTGACACATACCATGATACTTGGACCAATTACCTCATGGAGCAAGAGCCTTCTCCGATACAATACCAAGCCGATGGTGATGGATGCTACTGCTGCTGACAAGATGAATCTGATGAAAGAACAAAAGGATGGGCCCTCCAGGGCCATGCGCAGGTCAATCCTGCTCTCGGTACTCCATGGCTAGGACCTGTGGGCCTCGAGACATGATCTCCTAGTTATCCCTAGAAATTGAGGATAAAATCTGGCTCCAACTCAGGGACATGTGATCACCGTAGAGCACATGAGAACCTCAACATCTCTAGCATAACCTGTAGACCTTCTCAACTCGATTGGGGCATTAGTAACAAAGATGGGGTGGTATTACCACCCCGCATATATAGACATATATACATAAACTTAAACAAAACAATCAATATGAAGATGTGAAAGCAAACTAACATGAAATAAAAATGGTATAATACATGAAGAATGTCTACTTACCTGCACTTACCTGTGAATTCAGGTCCCCCCACCTTGGTGGTGTTTAAGGAGGTGCCCGCTGATAGGTAATGGGCACCTTCTTCCTTCTAAAGTGGATAAGTAGTATGAGTTATCAACTGATTCCATTCCAACTTTGAAGGGTCCGAGCCATGTCTGTGTGCTTCCCTTTACATTAGTTGGATCTCCTTTCTGGGCATCCCACATCCATACCATATCTCCCTCCTTATACTTTCTAACTTTGTATTTGGTCATTCCCTGAACAACCCTGGTGTATTGTACTGAGGGAGGTGGGTGGGCTTCCGTTGTAAAAAATTCTTTTTGAGATGGGTGGATTTGTATGTCATCTTCATTTTTCTTTAATATCTTCACCGTCCCAATTTCCTTGTTCTTGAATTCATCTAGGAGTTGTTGGTATTCTTCTTTATTGGGCCATTTGATTTGATCAAAGTCTTCTTCTGCTGCAAAGGGCATGTCGTCTGAAGAATATTTCTTAAGAGTTTGTATCATATCGTTCTGTGCTTTGTCATTATTGACGGGATGAATAATATCTTGCACATGGTCCTTAGTTATTGGCACATTGAGTAGACGTCCCATTGTTCCATCTTTTAAAGGTAATCGCAAAAATGTGAGGTCCATCTCAAGGGAACCGCCTAACATTGTGCCAAAATTACTAGATAATAATATTCCCCACACGTCTGGGACATCAACCACCACAATGTCAATGTGGACTGTCTTCTCTGGATACTCCTTCAGGCGCACTTCAACATTCTCAACCACCCCATGTGTGGGTATTTCCTTAGATTCGAAACCACACACATTCCTGTAAGATCATGTGACCTTCAAACCCACTTGTTGCATGACTTTAAGCGACATCATGTTGGCACCAACACCTGTATCTAGCATGCAATTGATGAGATTTTTGTCGTTCATTGTCAAAGTCACGAAGAAAGGAGGGTTTTCACCATATTGGACCCTGAAATGATCATCTTGCAACATAATAGGGGGGTCCATAGGTTCACCTGATCCCAAAAAGAAAGTATCAAAGAATTCCTTGATGGATGGGATCTTGATTGCTTCTCTCAGGGGGAAATTTACATGCATCTTTGATAATGCCCCTTCGAAGTCAAAATTTAGGTCAACCTTACCAGCCTTGGATGTCTTGGGAAGAAGTATCTCTAGGGGCAGGGGCTTTGCCTGATCAGTAGCAGGTTGTTTTGAGTTCTTCCTTCTGTATACTTGAACTTCTTGTTTCTTTAGCTTCTCTCGTGATTCCTGATCCAGGTTGTTTATTACTGCCATCCTTGCTACTCTGGCTGCTTCCTTCACGACTTCTTGATGTTCTATATCTATGATATTTATCTGAGGAAACTCCATGAAACAATCCATGTTGTTGACTTGTTGATGGCCATCGTTATAAGGGCATTCATGCTCCCAATATGCTTCACTGCACTCCAAGCACCAGGGATTTTCATCAACAATGTTTGCAGGGGCCAAGGTATTAGGAACTTCCTGTTCATTCTTTGGCTTGTAAAATTGGTTCCCTTTCTGGAATTGTACTTTGTATGGGGCCCTGGGTGCTTGGATCTGAGATTTTTCAAGTCTTACAATCCGGCTCATTATTTCTTCTTGATTCTTTATGATGTCGTCCAAGGAGGCTTGTAGCTTGCTGATACTAGTACATAGATCTGAAGTAGGCTCAACATTGTGTACTATTTTTTGTTTAGTGTCTATTCTCCCCCTTAGGTTAGCAAAAGGATCAATTTTAGATGAAAGGAGGTTCCCTTCTATCTTGGTGGCGAGCTCTTGGGCTTCTTGAATGGACTGGGGGTTTTTGTCTCTAAGAAGATACCCTAGTTGTTCATTGAAACATCTGGTGTAAATATGGATAAGATAGTCACCTTTCGGGTGATGGCTTGCGGGAATTCTTTGTAGCAATGTCTCGAATCTGGTGTGAAACTCCCGAATGGACTCATTTTCATACTTAGCGAGGCTATTTAGTCGTGTGAGTATAATATTAGGGTCTTCTTTGATACTCCATCTTTTGAGGAAGGTCTCTTCAAGTCTATCCATGGTTTTGATGCTTCCGTCGGGAAGGCTTAGGTACCATCGCCTTGAGGCATCATAAAGAGTAGCAGAAAACAACTTCATGACTAGATCTTCATCATTGTCAATAATGGGGTGAAGCTGGAAGAATGCCCAAAAGTTGCTCATATGTTCTTTGGCACTGATTGCATTAGTACCAGTAAACTTAGGAAACCACTTCTCATACTTGGGTGGCATTTGCCTAGGGTATCCAGGTATGGCTGACATGTCTAACAGCTTAAAAAGGGTGGATGACCATTGTCTTTGATTGATAATTGGGTTCATAGTACCGGTCTGAGAGATAGACATGATTGCTAAATGAAGTCTCTTCCCAAAGAGTGATTTAACAACAGGTGAGCTCAAGGGAGGCTTCCTTCTAAAAGACAAAGGAGGGTTATTGAATCTCCTTTTATTTTCTGGAGTCGCCAGATAGTTTTCTTGAAACTATCAAAGAAAAGGGGAAAAACACCCTGGTGGAGTCGCCAAGTAAGCTTTGTAAGAATAGGTATTTCAGGCAAGGCTTACTGAAAAGATATGTCATGTGAGGAGAATTGAATCAGTGTTCCCTGGAAACGGTGCCAAAATGTTATCATGCAGTTTGTAGCTAGGTCAAAAGGCTAGAAGATAGAGGCCAAATTGTCATAACAGGAACCTTCCCCACCCAATGTCACCATAATGGGGAGGTTTTTTCTATTCAGGGAGGTTAGGCCCAGGGGAGACATCCCCAATAACCTGGAGTTTTGAAGAGGCTAAGGTATAAAGGTCAAAGTGAAAGTCCCTCTTCACAGGTCACCACCAAGAACAGATAGTCCATCTAATCAACCAATAATGAAGTGTAGGCCCAAATGAGAACACCTGCCCGAAACAAAGCAACAGAAGACTAATACATGCAGGCTATGATTTCAAAGGGTCAGTACTTCATATAACTATCTGATATCAATATATAAGCAATTATGACAAATAGATATTGATGAAATCAATGTTCTTTAATACAACAATGGAAATAATATAAATTCACCAATAAATGTCAAAGTGATGTAGCAATCAATGTATCCAATCAATCCCTTATTCAATAAATGCTTTAAACGATCATCTGATTGCCTATAAAAAGAACTTGTTGCATCAATATGGAATAACCAAGGATGACATCAACCTTATTAGGATTAGTAGTTAGTTAGGGTTTCAATTTATAAGAGTTTGAAAGTTTGTTTGACCACTACCACTTCAACGTTGGAGACCTAAGATCAGTGCCTAAGGGTAAATGGAGTCAATTCAAGAGAGGACACAAAGGGTTGAAGGGAGAAGGCTAAGGAATAGAGGGAAGGGTTCTGAAGTGCTGCAATTGTAGGGCTCTAGAAGAAAAACCCTAGGGGAAAGAGGCTCACTCTGGTGTTGCTTAAGCAAGGCCTCATGCTCTTTCCTCCTTCCTTATGTTAAACTTGGAAAAATGGCTAGCATAAAAGATAAATCAAGACATGAGAGTGAGGTGAGGGAGAGTGTTGCAAAGGAAAGGCCCTATCACCAAACCCTAGAAGCAGGATGGCCCTAGGTGTAGATAACCTAGGCATCGGATGTCTCCTCCTTCTTAACTTTTAAAAGGCACGGCTAGCACAGGGGAAGAAGTAATAAGAGTGTAGCAATGGCTAGGTTCTTCCTTCCTTCTTCAATGGCTGAGAATTTCTCTCTTAGGAGACATGAGACAATGACCTACTTGTGTGTTTGTCCCCTAGGGTTTTAAAATCAGAAAAATTTATAATAAATGCAAGAATATAAGACTACAACCATTTAATTAAGAAGTTTTGTAGAAAAAAACACTTACATATCATGATGAAATAGCATTGCAAACCCTAGTTGTAAACCTTGCTTCAAGAGAAATGCCAAAAATGACAAGAAAAGCCTTCTTCCAACAAGTGTGGCTCACTTATAGAAAACAAATACCCAACAAGGGCACAAAAATCAGATCTCACTAGGAGAGTGAGTTGTGTGTTATATCAAAATGAGGATAAAACTCCTCAATATATACTGTATCAATGACCTTTAATTAAATTTAGGTCATAAAAATTAGACGGCAAGGCTTTAAATCAAAATTATAGTGTTTCTACATTAAATGTTCTTTTAAAACCCTAAATGAGCAAAAAGTAAGACGTCAAGCCCTCCTAAGGGAGACATTATGCCTTTTTGGGGACAATGCAGCATCCAGAAGCCAAACATTAGCCCTTCTTGGGCTCTTCCAAACTGCCACACGTTCCAACAACCCTGTCCATCTGCCATATGCTCATGATGATGTCACAAGCCTCTTGGTGATGTCTTGGGTCATCTGGGGCCAACATTCCACTGCAAGTGGGTCAATCCCCCTAGGCCTGGCTCAGCCAAAGTGCCCCTGATGTAACGCCCTCTTCTTCTCTAGTGGAAAACATCTGTCAAACACTGTCCTGTCTCTGACCCTTTGATGGGGTCTTGGCAACCATCCGATGGGCTCTTCAGCCCCATGGGGGTCTGAACTAATCATCTCCCCATGTGTACCGGTCCAAGTGGTACCTGTCCGTCCGGCATGGTCTTGCACATCAAAAACTACGCCCTCCATGGGCTCATTAGTCACGGGGATCATAACAATGTTAATCACATTTCATCATTAGTATTATCAAACATATGCATAAAAACCCTGATATATCATTCAATATCTCAAAGAATCTACAAAAACCTACAACACAAGGTCACGAAACAGGACAAGATACCCTATTGGGCTAGTATCCATAAGGAAAGGAAAGTTTCCAAGGGGTTTCATCCAAGCCATGTAAACGAGGTGAAGTGGTTTAAGAGATGTCCAGACATATGGGTAGAGTGAAATCCAGGGATGGATGATATTACCTGTGGGTGCCTTTGTAGAAGGCGAGTTGTACCTGTCATGGATGCAATTTTTTCCAAGCCCTTTCTTGCCTTTATTCTTTTCTTTATTTTCTTTTTCTTCTTCTTTTTCTTTTTATTCAAGGGCTAACCAGAGGACACTGCCTTGACGTGGTGACCAAAGCTGACAGTGTTACCCACAAGTACTTTCACAGATATGATAAGGCTGGCTCGTGATGAGACCCCCTTTCCCTTGGCCATGCAACCAAAGGTCACTGCCCTGGCATGGTAACCAGATGGTGGCAATGTCATGTTGTTAGGTACCCATGAACATAATAGGATGGCTCGTGATGAGACCCCCTATCCTCTTGATTAGGTCTTGTTTGTTTATTTTTTTGAGTCCCTCTTGTTTCCTGAGAGGCACTTTATTGCCTTCTCGGGGATCCCTGGGTGAAACATCTCGAGGTCTTATTTCTAGGTTTTTATCTTTTACCAGCTGCTTTTACCTTCTGGGCCCTTAGCCCTTTATTCCCACGAGATAAGGTGCAACCCAACAAACATATCATCCTAATGCTCGGATAAGGGGAATGGGACAGATGAGTAGGAGATAAGATGGAAAAGTGGTGGTATGATGGGAGTAGACAATGGCTCTTCAGAAAACCCCCTAGTGTCAAACCAAAACCTATGGGTATAGGCTTGCTAGGGCACCCAGTCAATTTCCCCAATCATGGTCATGTGGGTCAATGTAAGATCCAAGCAGTCATCAGAAATAAGAGGAGTTAGATGCATACATTTAAAGGTTATAATGATCAAAAAGTGACACATACCATGATACCTGGACCAATTACTTCATGGAGCAAGAGCCTTCTTTGATACAAGACCAATCCGATGGTGATGGATGTTTCTGCTATGGACAAGATGAATCTGACGAAAGAAGAAAAGGATGAGCCATCCAGAGCCATGCTCAGGTCAATCCTACTCTCGGTACTCCATGTCTAGGACCAGTGGGCCTCGTGACATGATCTCCTAGTTATCCCTATAAATTAGGGATAACAAGGAAGAATCTAGATCCTATCTAGTTCAAAGTTTCTTCCTGACAGAGGAAACATTCTTCCTCTGTACATTAAATTCGCACAGATGCACTTTCAAGACCTCTATTCCATATGATCATAGGCGATGACTAAGCGCTTAGCCAAACTAGTGCTTAATCACTTATCAAGATTGATGGTCGCGTTTTATTTGCACGTTTGAGATGGACGGTTCTCATTCTCTTTGGGACTTCGGCATTTTGGGACTTCTCCCTTTGCATTATTCTAACTCTTATAGAGAAAATTTTGTCAGAGTGCGTATCAACACTTCCTTGCTTTAATAACCTTCACATGTCCAGGAGCTAAGACCGTGGGCTTAGGCACAAAGGAGCTCCCACTCTTTCGGTATTCGACTATTCGTGACTCTGGGACTTTGGGCTACTCAAACTATGAAGTAGTTAAATCCCTCTGGAGTGTTTACCTACTGAATAAGTCATAAATATGTGGTGATCTCCTGTTGTCATTTGTTAGTACACATTATGCTATCCTTCCACTGTATTCGATCAAACGATCGAAAGATATTCTGGTGGATCTTAGATCAAAGACTAACATCAATTTGTGACTTTGGCCTTCGATGCTTCGGGTAGTTTTGTTGGTAGGAAAATTTGGTTATCCTTAGAGGTTGTAGTCCCAGACTAACGTGGCGTGCTTTCGTCACCTATGATAACATGGACGTGTAGTGGGTGTGCCATGTGTCACCTTGATTTGTGACTTTCACAGACTTTATGTGCCATGTGTATTTTGACACTTGTCATCATTTATTGGGCCATGTATCCTTGATGATGTGGTCTTGCTAACGTGGATCTCTTGAAGTGTCATATGTATTTCTCCTTTGGATCATTTCTCTATATCATACAGTCTGTTTTTTACCTTAATTCTTGATCCAATGACCCTCATTCACTTCGAGACTTCGGGGCTCCGACCTTCGAGTAAACTTACCTATTCTAGGCTCCTTTTCTCCAGAGTGGTCATCACTGAAGTTGACCACCATTTGACCCACCTATCCTCATCCAATGGTCACCATGCATTTCCCATATCTAAAGGCCCTCATTCACTTTAGGACTTCGAGGCTCCGACCTTCGGGTAAACTTACCTGTTCTAGGCTCCTTTTCGTCGAAGTGGTCAGTGTCAGAGTTGACCACCTGATTCAATAGATCATGTTTCTCCTGAGGAGATATTATATCAACGATATCCATGAGGTCGTTTAATACGAGACTCCGTGATATTGTGGCTTACACTTTCCGTCCACTAAACCCGAACGAATGGTCGATAATTCATCCGAAGTCCCTCCTTGATCTAACGACTGACGTGATTTCGTGACTTTGTGAGTTCGTGGCTCTGCCTTATCTCCAATTTTCACTGAAGTGGTGAAGTTTCGATGTCTTGAAACTTACACTACCCTTCCACTTGGCTTTGATCAGTGGTTCTAACTGATCTGATGGTTGCGATTACTCCCAAAATTTTAATGGACAATTAGATTTCCACGATCCTTCACAAGGGATTCTTATGTGTAGGCTCTGGATTCTATGTGATCTGATCGTCCAAGATTTTCCTGAGAACTATATCAACGGACATGATTCTTCCTTGATTCTTTTGGAGTTTTACTATGGGGATTTCAATCCTGACAACACTTCTGCAATGTGCTCTCCCTTCTAAGCTTCAATTAATGTTCTTCCTTCTGAGCTTTGGGTTTATATTGGATTCTTTTACACCTTGTTGACATCAATGACAATATTGTACCACTATGTCCAACAACCATAAAGGCCATGCATGAAAAATAAGAACTAGGGAAGAAACCCTAGTAGTTGCACATAGAGATCTAGGGCCATCCTTCCCAATTTTTCTTAATTTTATCGATCTCTTGAGTTAATATTCACTAACCACAAAAATAGAATTCCTTTTATGGATCTCGGATCTAAAGTCTTTCTATAATTAAGATAAAATTAATACATTTTTATTATATCTCAAACCATATTCCAACCTGAACATTGTGCATCCTTCCCATCTATGATTGAATGACATATACTCAAACATTCAAAGGTAATGAGAAAACTCATATGATGATGTAATCCAACTCTTCCTTGGTATTGTGGAGTAGTTTCTAGTTTCAAGAGTAGGTATGATGAACCATATATGATCACTTCCTATATATGTGAATAAAATGGATGAGAATCAACTCATGTAAGCACTAAAGGTAGATACAATTTTTAGGAATGAATTAATAAAGAAAGTAATGTGACTAAGGATCATATTGTGATCCGCAAATGGTGGAACTATAGCTTGTCCATTTCATCAACAAAGATACCAATTGCATAATAAGAAAAATAATTTTCTCCTATTTTCACTATTATACTGCAAGACACTTCTCTTTAGGAAGAATATGTAAGGTAACAAAAGGAAATATGCATAGTAGAAATACGTTTTTTATCACAATCGTTAGCAAAAAGAAAAAAGCAATAAGCACAAAGACATAATTGATCCAAAAGTTGATACCTCTATTATCTTGAGAGAAAATTTATCTTTCCTCTTCTAGTGGAAAACCTCCAGCAGAGTAGAGATCAAGTACACATGAATTCACAAAGAAAAATTTTCCATGCTTTCTACCCCTATTTATACTATTTCTATCTTCTAGAGAAGATTCTAGAGGAAGAACTTTCTAGAGGCAGAACCTTCTAGTAAGTATTCTTACATTAGACATGTTCAAATTATTACATATGCCTTATCTAATAATGATATCCTTTATTACATATAAAAACATATTAATCTATCTACTTTAAGGGTTATGGAGATTAGAACCCTAACATTCCCTCCCCCTTAGAGAACAACCTTGTCCTCAAGGCTTGAGATGTGGCAATTGTTGGAGAATGGTTCTTGACTCCCATGTGGCATCCTTGGGTTGTGTATCCTTCCACTGTAGTAATTTTTTTTCAATTGTGCACTGATGGAGATGACACTTGTGCATGGCTATGATTGCTTGTGTTGCAACCAGATCAATCCTTCTTCATACAATTCTAGAAGACTAGTTTGAATCTGTCACTTGGTTCCAATCACTTTCTTTAAGAAAGACACATGAAAAATTGGATGGATCTTAGAGTGACTGGGAAGAGATAACTTTTAAGCCATGGGACCTACTCTCTTGAGGATTTCATAAGGGCCACAAAAATTTGTAGCAAGTTTCTATCACTGATCTGCTTTGAGGGAATTTTTGTTATAAGGTTTTAGTCGAAGAAATACCTAATCCCCTTCAAACAAATTGGCATTTGGAACGACACTAAGTAGCTTGTTGCTTCTTGTGATTATGAGCCAGGAGTAAATTTTCTTTGAGGGTATGTATAATTTCATCTCAGATTATAACAGTTTTGTCGACCTCTTGGACCTTGGAGACACCTGGCATATAATATAATATGGAGGGAGGATTTTGACCATAGATCACTGATGGGATTTTCAATCACTTACTAATTAATTTAGTAAGCAACTTAAGAGTTGTACAGTTAATTATCAATCCGAGGTCTTATTGAACTTATGAACTTTCATTCACCATATATGCAAGTATGATGTTGTAATTATCAATGAGTTGTAGTATTCTAAATGAGTGTCACAAGGAAAGATGTAAAGATACTTTATCAAGTCACCAAATTAAAGTACCTGATCAAATCCACACTTGTAGGAATAGAAACACACATTGTTGGAAAGTAAATGTCACACTTGCAAGAAAGTAAATATCACACTTGCGGGAAAGTAAATATCACACGTGCAAGAAAGTAAATCACTCTTGCAGGGAAGTAAATATGACACTTGTGAGAAAAGTAAAGGTCACACTTGTAGGAAAGTAAATCACATAGACATCAAAGGTGACTTGTTGAAGTATTAAAATTATCTCAATTAATGTGACAGATATATGAGGGTTCATGTACTGAGATGCAATAGACCTTGAGTTGTAGGAATCAAACTACACTATGTTGTAAACAAAGAAAATAAATTGTCTCAAACTGCAAACAAAACAATTTTTAACAAAGAATCTAAGTGCCATAATGTGAGTACAGAGTTGCAACAACAAGAGTCATATCAATAAGATTCACAACAACATGAGTTGTAGCAATAGGAGTCGCATAAATGGGAATTGCAACAAAGGAAATATTAAAGTTACAACAAAGTATTAAACAAAGGAATTTATGGAAATAAAAGAAATGTATAAAAGATGACACAACTACTCATTCATTAGTCAGAACATAATAGTTTGCAATTTTAGCATTGAGTTATGGAAATCATGAGTTGCAACAATGAAAATCCATAGAGTTACAACAAAATGTTAATACAGGAATTGTTGGAAATAAAGAAGTTCAACTACGACTATTTCTATAAAGTACAAAAAATACAAACAGTATCGGGTTAAGGAGGGGGGCCTACCTCCTTAGGAAAGGTACTGGTTTAGAAATGTAGTAGGGAACTTAAATGCTCAACACACCATCACTTGGACAAGAACAAATGAAACTTATATTGAAGGAAAATATGTAGATCAATACAATTTTGTCACAAACTTTCTTCTTCCTTCTCCCTGTCCTTTCGACTCAGAGAGAGAGAGAGGGTATTTATACACAATTTTTTCTTCATAAATTAATCAATATAATCGATGAACATCCATGAGAATCAGGTTGTCTCATCTTGTTACATTGTTTTCTCCAAATGATTGCAAAAATCGAGCACATGCTAACTAAATCAATCGTATGGAAAATGGCGGTTGAGTTATCCATTCCCTTCTGGTGCCCAATTTCCCTTGTCATGTTCCTATGTGATTTTTTTAATAATTGGTTGATCCTTGGATGACATATGTGTAGTTGACTGATGAGATGTTATAATAGGAACGAAGTTACAACACTCATCTTAGAGTTGCAAGAACGTTCCTTGTTATAAAAAAAATTGCCACACCCTATGCATCATGCTTTGGTGGCCTACCCTCCCCCCTGTAGACTCAGTTTCCCCATTTCTCTTGGTCAACAGTCAAAAATTCAAAAAATTGTACATATACGCGGGCTACAGTTATACAACATGCATATACAGAGGTTTCTCCATTACAACCCACGTACATTGGGTTTTGTGCTCAAAATTAAAAATATTCTAGATTTTCCATGCCAAGTCATGGGATCCATGATCCTTGGACTTTCATATGTTGGAAATGATATGATTCAACCCTTCAATTCCCTTTGAAGGCTATAAATTGAGCCATATACAATCCTTGTGAAGAATAAAAAAAGTTGAGAGAAAGTACACTCTGGAGAAATTTTGCATCATATTATATCCTTGAGTCTGTATCCCTTAGTCCTTTAAGTTTGAACTCTCCTTATGTTCAACCCCAAATCTCTCCCTATCATGTGAAGGAGGAACCCAATTACTCCTAGAAATTGTTAGCTTACCTTGTGGAGGATTGAAGTGGTGAAGGCCCAGGTGGAGGGACTTAGTTTCTCGGTTTTGACTAGTTGTTGATACAGGAGGTTGTCACCTATGTTCTTCTACCAATTATATTAATAGAAATACTATTTTCTCTTCCAATTATATGTTTCAAATGCTTATATTATTTTCCATGGGTAAATTTTCTATACATGTTAATAGATTATGCTAGTTTATATCCTAACATTTCATACATTTTCCATATGCTTGTGTATCTTGGATGTTGAGGACAAGTTGTAGGTATCATGAATTGGATTGTGAGCTCAATGTTGGTCTCCTACGAACGTTCAGAAGAGGTAGGATTCTATCCTTTATTTTTTTGGCATTCCATTTATCTAGCATACTTGATATTTGATTTGATTTCTTGGTGCCATTCTTTCTATTGTTGTCCTACCCCAAACCATAGAGATTTATTCCTCGTAACAGTCCTATAGTGAGAGTCACAATAATAGTGAGTTATAGAAACGGTCCTATAGTGAGAGTTGTAGCGACAGTGAGGTAAGAGTCACAACAAAATGAGAGTCATAGCACTGAGAGTTGCATCAATGACAAGAGTCGCAACAGTGGATAGTTGTAGCACTGAGAGTTGCAGCAATGACAAGAGTCGAACAATGGTTTCAACAACCTAGAGTCGCAATAACCATGATCGAGTAGGGAGTTGCAAAAACTCATACTCATGATTTGTAACTCTTGTGTTGGGAAGGTAATTGTGAAACATTTAACTTGTATACCACTGTTAGCACAAAAAGGTGATAACCTCCTAAAAATGCATAAGGATAAGTATTGAAATGGAATGTTGAAAGAATAATTATACCTTGACCAAAAATGCATCATTGTGAATGAAAAGGGTATTAAGATGGAATGGAAATGGGAAAAAGTGTGTATAAAAAGTATTGGATGGTGTCTACAAAGATGTCAATTTGAGCACCCATCAATCGCCTCAAATGGAGTCATGCGAGTAGCACCATGGTAAGATGTATTGTACCATCATTCAATGAGGGATAACCATTAATCCCATTGGCATTGTTGTTTGGATTTGAATCATCACAAAGATGCTTTTGATCACTTGTTGACAACTTTGGTTTGACCATTAGTATGGGAATGATAGGTAATATTGAAAAACAATTGGGTTAACCCTGAACAATTCTTTCTAGAAGCTACTTTTTAAAGTTGGATCATGATCAGAGACTATAGAGTGGGGCATTCGATGGAGTTTGAAGATATTGTACATAAAAAATTGACACACTATGAAGACTTTGAATGGATGTTGGAAGGCACATAAATGAGCGTATTTGGAAAGGTGGTGGACCACAACCATGATGACTAATCTATTTTGATATTTGGGTAATACGAAAATGAATTCCATAGAGATATATGTCCATATAGTAGGTGTAATAGGAAGAGGTTGTAGTGTGTCTGTTGTTTTGATTGTTTCTCCCTTGTTGCATTGAAAAGTATCACATTCGGACACAAAAGTGTGAATATCTTGCTTCATGCCATTCCCAAAATATGAATGTTTGATCCTAATTCATATGTTTTGTGAAATCAAGAATTCCCTATTGTTGGTGAAGCATGAAGTTCCAAGAGCAATGTGGATTTAATGTGGGATTGTTTGCTCAAACATAGGAGGCCTTTATAGCAAATCTCCTCATTTTCCCAAGAGATCTCGAAGATGCATGAGGGTCTTGTTGCAATTGTTGGATTAGACTAGAAAGTTTTGGATCTTGTAACCATTCCTGGCGAACAACCGTTAACCAATCAAATTCAATGAAGGAAAGTGAAGAGAGGGACCATTCTTCTTCATATTTCTTGGAAAGAGCATCCACAACCAAATTTTATTTTCCCTTCCTGTACATGATCTCATAATAATAGTTGAACATTTTGGTCAATCACTTATGTTGCTCACAGGATGAAATTTTTTGTTCCAAAAAATATTTGAGCCTATGATAATTGTTTTTAATATGGAAGAATTTCCAAAGCAAGTAAGGACTCCAGATATCCACCGCATGTAGAATGACCAACATTTCCTTTTAATAGGTGGATTTTCCCAAATGTCATTCAGAAATTTGTTTTCTAGTGAAGGCCAAAGGTCTACCATCTTGCATGAGAACAACCCCAATGCCTTTCCCTGAGGTGTCACATTCCAAAAACAAATTCTCTGTGAAGTCATACAATTCTAGAATGAGAGTCGTACACATAGCCTCTTTCAAAGCTTGGAAGGATTCATCTGTAGTCATATTCCAATTGAACACATTATTTTTAAGGAGAGTAGTGAGTGTGGCTGCAATTTTTCCATAATTATGAACAAACTTGTGATAATATCCAATTAAAACTAGGAAACCTCTCAAACGTTTAAGATTTTTAGGATGGGGCCATTCCTTCATGGATTCTATTTCCTTAGGATCCACATAGACACCATCCTTACCAACAATATGCCCTAGGTAATCTACTTCAGAAGCTCCAAAGGAACATTTAGACTGTTTGAGAAAGAGTTAAAGTTGAGACAGTAAATGTAATACTTGATCCAGATGGGCAAGATGAGATTGCCAAATTTTAATATAAATGAGGATATCATCAAAGAAGACCAATACAAATTGATGGAGGAAAGGGAGAAATACATGATTCATGAGGCTTTGGAAAGTGGAGGGTGCATTACATAGGGAAAAAGGATTGAAAAATAACTCATTATGGCCTTCATGAGTATGAAAGGTAGTTTTGGGAATATTGGCGTCCTTCATACATATCTGGTGGTAGCCAAAATGAAAATCAAGTTTGTTGAAGAATTGAGCACCACTGAGTTCATCCAAAATGTCATCAATGACGGGAGTGGGAAATTTATCTTTGATGGTAATTTTATTGAGGTTTCAAAAATCAGGGCACATGTGACATGTATCTTCTTTTTTGAGTACCATGACGGTGGGAGAAGAATAAGGGATGGTACTAGGACGAATGACACTCGTAGCTAACAATTCTTGACCAATGTTCTCAATTTCATTTTTTTGGGAAAAAGGGTGATGATAAGGGAGAACATTGGGAGGAAGACTACCAAGGACAAGTGGAATGGAATGATCATGGGGGGCACGGGAAGGTGGGAGTCCTTAGGGATGGTAAAAAATATATTGGTGTTTAGAGAGGATAAAATGTATATCCGGATGAAAAGTGGTTAAGGGGTTTCAATTGCTAGAATGGCATGGTATTATTCAATAATGCCATAATGACCTTTTTTGAGAAGTTTCTCCATTTGGTGTGAATTGATAATATCGGGGAAACTTGTCATGATGCCTTGGAAATGGTATTGTTGTCCATCTTATTGGAAACTCATGAATAATTCCATGAATTCCATGGTGATGGGCTTGGGTGTACGTAACCATTTGACACCCAAAATAATGTCACAACTGCCCATGTCAATATAAAACATGTGGGATTTCAGGTGATAATGACCAATTTGTAGGTGCACATTCTCACAATGACCCCCACATTTCATGGAACTTCCATTAGCAATCATAATTTGGAATTTATTGACTTCAAAGATATAGAAAAGGGTCTCTTGACCAATTCAGTGATGAATAAAATTATGGGTGTTTCCACAATTGAAAAGGATTATGACTTTTCGATGCTTGATAAGCCAATTAACTTAAGGGTTTGGGGAGCGGAGATACCAGTGAGATCATTCAAAGAGATCTATGGTTCAACTTATGGTGGATTAGAGGGTGGGCTATGATCATCAGCCTAAGGTAGGGATTCAGAAGGGGAAACATCACCATCCTCTTCACAAATGTCCTCATAGATGGCCATAAAAATATTTTTCTCCTTACATTTGTTCCTCAGAAAATATTTTTCATCACAACTATAGATAAGACCCTTAAGTTTGGATTCAACCATTTCTTCCCTGGTTCATTTCTAGATCTTAAGAGGAGGGGAAGAAGGGGTTGGATTGGTGGGCCAGGAATGAGGAATAAATGATGGATTTTTTATTTGAGACGAGATGACCTGGTGTTCTTCCTTGGCTCAATGAGTAGCTTCAAGCTTGGTCTTAGTGTGAGCCATTAGGACATGATCTCGAATGGCATCCTTAAGGATTTCGATAATAAAGCATTCATGGAAGAAGGTGTCAGAAATGCCTTTATATCGGAAAGCCAATTACTCAAAAGAAGAAATGTATTCTTCCACTATACCAAACTATTTAAGTTTGGTAAAATTACCCAAATGATGTGTGTCTATGTCAAAGCGTTCATAAAGGTCTGCAAAAAATTGGGTCCAAGAAATATACCCTCAATGTGAATTGCTACGCCATTGTTGCAAT
Organism: Picea mariana; assembly: GCA_032191745.1. Classification (NCBI taxonomy): domain Eukaryota; kingdom Viridiplantae; phylum Streptophyta; class Pinopsida; order Pinales; family Pinaceae; genus Picea; species Picea mariana. Next base: position 36,526 of record JASDQU011401533.1, on the reverse strand, counting down.
TGCAGTGTTCGAGATCCAAATAAAGGAAACATATACAAAGTTTGATCAAGGAATTAGTGATGCCATGGAAGGATAAATAATGTTCCATTTGAGTGACCTATCCCATGTCATCTAAACCATCAAATTTATTCACCTCAACTTTGGGAAAACAAGGGTCACGAGTAAGGGGGTTAAAATGAAAGGCCATGTAATGGGATGAGGCAATGCCCTCTTGGTTGGAACGTTGTTTAGAGGAGATAAGACTGTGGGATTTACTAATCCATGTTATCAATTTTTCCACAACTACATAGAGGTTGTCTAGTTGGGTGAGACGTGAATTTATGGTAACAATATTGGAATTAAGGTCAAAGATATCATGCTTGGTCTAATTGTGGGCTTTGTCCAAGGCAAGGTGGGTGTCAAGGTCTTGGTTGCAAGTGTGGTCCACCTGGGAGATAAGCGAGTAAGAATAGGGCTGGTAGGGTCGTACAAAGGGGATTATGAGAGAGTATTATCACTACAATAAACGTGAAGAGAGGAATCTAGTGGGATATGTCCCAAATAAGGGTGTTGGAGAGAGTGGGTGGGTCCATAGGAAAAAAAGGCTTGTGAGAGGGGGTGTTACAAGGGAAAAACTCTCTATGGCCAAGGGTAAACCACAACAGACAGGTATGACTGCAGAAATCAACTCAATTCCAACATATGCTATATACCAATGTGTAATATAAGAAAGAGGCCTACCTCGATCCAACGTTTGATGATGTTCCACCGTTGAGCACTTTGACCCAAAGCTTTGTACCTGCAAGAAGTTCTCAACAAACAAGCAACACAAGCATATAATGATAATAAAAATGGGTTAGCACATTATATAGAAGAATCCATTAATAAACATTACAAACACACCCATGGATAATAATCATATATTTGCAAGATACCAATAGGACAGGAAAGGAGTATTTCTATTAATAATTGATCAGCAGAAGTGACAACATTATAGACTTCCGTGTTGGCATGGTTTGAAACCAAGAAACCAAGTTTCTTTCAGCTGGGTCTCCACCACTTCAATCTTCCACCAAAGGCAAGCTCATAGTAAAGAGGCAATGAGGTCCTCTCAACAATAAGGGAAGAGCTTGGGGGCTGAACATTGTGTTCAGACTAGAGGGACAAAGGGATGCAGACTCAATATGAAGTAATTTCTCCAAAGTAACTTTGCTCTCAAAGTTGAATGCTTTCTCCTCTTTTCCATAGATCGAAATTGTGCTCTTACAGCCTTTAGAGTGCAACTGAAGGGTTGAATCAGAACGTTTCCAGTATATGGAAGGCCAAGGATCAGAGATCTCCTATCGTGACATGGAAACCCGACTTCATTTTGTATTTTCTGACACAAATCCCGATATATGTGAGTTGTAGTGGAGCAACAAGCGTATACACATCTTGCAAAGCAGTTAGGGAGCTTATATGTGGAAAAGTATATATTTTTAGCTTTGGATTCATCAAAAAAGAGATGATAAGTCTGCATAGGGAAATGGAAAAAGGCCCTCTGTGCAAGATAGCAATGGTGAGGCAAATCTTTCTATAACAGATGCCCCCTAATGTATGATATCATAGGAGTATCTGCGATGGCCGACATACATTATAAATAACCCAGAAGCGAAGTGGTAGAGAACCAGCTCGATGAACTAAATTGATTATTACATTATGTATTGACTTTGCATACATGGCTGCCAAGAACACAATGCAGATCCATGTGGAAAATATACCAAACAAGTGTTCATGGCCATGAATAGGCAAATATAAATGCGGTTACATGCCAAGAGTTGTCATAGTCACGAATAAGGCCCAGTGAAATCAGTCTCAAAAATCAATCTGAAGATATCTGTATACCATGGAGTACAATCTGATCTCCCATGATCACTGAAGTCAAATAGGTATTGGTTCAATGAAATGGAAGCAATAACTCAGGAAAGCTGAGGCCACATAGTGATGTCTTCAAGTCTTCTACATTATCCGCCAATGGTGCAAGTCTACATCATGTGAATAAATGAGTTGAGGTTGAACATGATGAGACATCGTTTGATTACCAGTCATTGAGGTATACCATTAACAAATACGAGATAACTTACTAATGATGAAAGTAGGTATCAAGGCACCAATTACATCTCTAAAATGTGAATAAAGGAGTTGGTGTCGAACACTTGAGAGATCCATTGATCAGGAGACATTGATGTATTCCCATCTGTCAATGGAGAGAGAGCCTGCCACTAATGACTGCAAGCCTCAAGGTACTCATAAAACTCTAGGTCTTGTATCTAGAATAAATGAGTTGAATTCGATGGAAAGAGACCCGCCAAAAGGAGAGCATTAAGGCATCTCTCATCAGTCAGCATGAGGAACAAAGAAGGAGCTTCATGATTTGGTGGATATCGGATGAAGAACATGTTCACGAACCAACGAACCTGTGTGTCTTTCACATGTGCCAAATGCAAGCGGTACACGAAAAAGACCCTCTGAATAGAAGCCAATGATGAAAACTGTTGACAAAGGAGAGGAAACCACCAATAAGGCTAATGGCATCCAAGACACTGCATGAATCCCAAAGTGTGAATAGATGTCTTGTTGTTGAACACAAGGGAAACCACCCAGTGAACAACCAATGATGAAATGTCGATTGTTGGGTTCAAGGTGACCTACCAATGATGAAAGTAGGGCCAGTGTGCATGATGAGACCACCGTATCATGTGATTCTGAGACAAACTGAGGGTATGGCCGACATGCAAAGTCAAGATTTCTGAGGAGTGGCCGACACAGGTTGATAGACTTCCTTTGAACAAGAGCATGAGACATATGGTGGACTCCAGTAGCATAGACTCAATGATGCGACAATTAGATGCAGGAGGAATCTACAATGTTCTCTATAGGGACTGGAAGAGTAACCAGTCGGTAGAGAAAACTTTGTAGCGAGATCAGCTTCCTAAGGCCATGCTAAACCCAAAATTATGATGACACAAGGACTCAATAACTTTGTGCTCTATTCAAAGGCAACACGACTGGTGCCAATCATAATATAGTACTCCCTTCCCGCCTGTCTTTTTTCATTTTTTCATAACAAATGAATGCTATGATACAATGGAGGGAATGAGTGTTGCAAGTAAGAAAAACTAGTTCCAGCAGTGGAACGTACCTATGCTCAATGCAAGGAAATGCATGCGGGAGATGGACAGTCAGGGTGATGTTCCCTCCAGGGTATAGGGTGTCAAATTGTGAAGGATAAAATCAAGGCTCTGCTTGGTTGAGAATGCAAACTGCTTAAGAAACAGTTTATAACGCAAAGAGAGAACCGGCTAAAGGCTCAATACTGCAAGCAAGGGCATGAGATGCAATCACAACTTAACGCCAAAAATTTCCTTTTTAATATCTTTTAGTCTACTTGGTGTGAAAAAGGTGTAAATTTGTGCCAAATAGACATCTTTTCAAATCCAGTTTACGATTGTGAAAAATACAAGTTCACTCGGCAATCTTTTCTATTTTTGATAGTGAGTCGGAAAAGAGCTTAACTAGGACTCATGATCTTTCAAATCCAACTTTAATGAGTGTGAAAGGGACAAATCACTCAGTGATCTTTTCAGTTTTTAGGCGAGTCAAAAAAGAGCTTAACTAAGACTCGTTTTTGGGAGTCCTAATCAACATGTAAAGGGGGAGGCCAAGGCTCCCATCTCAGCCTTCTGCTGAAAGTCAGTACTTTGTGGATAGCCGAAAAAATCTTGGGAAAGCCCAAAGCTCTCCAAGTCGTGGAGGAGAAAGTGCTAAAAGAGTATATAGTCTCTGTTATGGTTCGAATAATGTCTCTTAGTGGAAAATACATAGGTGGGGGTATGGGATGCCCCATTAATTCGTCCCAATCAAAGGGGGCCTCATCAGGGCTTGAAGGGAGAGTATTCAGAGGAAGAATGAATCTCTCTTGTTCAGAAGGAGGAAGACTTGGAATGTTGATGATGTGACTGGAAGGTGTATTGCTCTCTTGAGGGAGAGTTGGTTTGACCAGAGATTACCTTGGTGTGTTCACTTATTCAATTATAGGTTGAAGAGGATGTATAGTAACGGGGGCAATAGACACTTCACCCTCGACGATGGGGGTGAGGTTAGAGGGAAATCTCGGCGGCGGGGCCACTGAGATTGCTAAAGGAGGAGGGGCAAGAGGAGAAACCATGGGTGTCTCAGAATTCAAAGGGCTCTTGAGGGAGCCCCACGTCTCTAGTAGCCCGGCAGTCACTGGGCACAAACGAGTAAGATGACTTCATTCACAAGTTCTGCAAAGGAATTTACGCTTACGTCTGAGACATTTAGGCTCCTTGATGGGACTAGCTGAGGAAAGAAATTCGTCTCCTATATGATGAATAAGAGCTGGAGACGTGACACTGATATGGTTCAGGGTGAAGAGGATGGTGCCCCCAACATAATTAGCAGAGGTTGGAAGTGAGTTTTCGACATAATTTGTAGAAAATGTCGACCCATTTCCAACATGACTAGTAGAGGTTGGGTATGGTGCACTAGTGTGGCTAATAGTAGCAGGGCTAGCGCTAGATTGCGGCATGTGATTCCAAGGTCCCGAAAAATATTGGTTCTAAAACATTGTAGGACAAAAATGATCCTGGTGTACTCCCTGAGAGACGTGGTGGTTTATGCCAAAGTGGTCCTAAGAGGTCTGGATGGGCATCATCACTGAGGTCTGCAAAGAGACCAAGGTAGGATACGAATTATTCAATTGAGGATATATATTGCCCCCTTGTGAAGGGACCCCGTAAGGAGGGTAGCCCGAACCGTAAAATTGATTCTCTTCATACGAAAGACCTGGGGGTACTTGAGGACCTGTCATAGAAAAAGTGTTTAAAGGGACTAACATGGCAGATGAAAGATACATGGGTGGGGTGTAATAAGTAGAATAAGCACTCATCTGAGCATTGGCTCCTGAAAGAGGATAGATAGTATTGGATCCATAAAGGGGAAGGTTCCAACCTCCCAAGGGAACACCTCTCATATCAAACGAAGAAGTGGGCATGGGAGCGATGGCGCCCCCAGGTCCAATGCTAGGATTCATATATGTAGACCAGGGAAAGGGTTGCACGTGAGAAGGCATATCAACAGAAAAATGACTAGGGACCCAAGGTGTGGACTAAGTGTTGTAATCATGCATACCATTGTAAAAAGAAGAAAGGTCTGCCCCCATGAAATGAGCAGGCATCATGGAGTGGGGGGTGGTGAATGGAGAAGTAAAAGGGGGTCCACTATCCATGATAATAAAACCAACAATAGACTCCTAGGGCCAACTAGTAGTCAAAGAGCATACCAAAAAGTCAAACAGCCAATATGCATGCAAACGGGCTAAAGTGGCTAAGTGACCTCCCTCGCTAGAGAAGGTATGTCTCATCCAAGAGGGACTTGAGACTCCCCGCTAAAGTTTAGAGGTAACAGAATCATTTATAAGGGCCCTCGTAGGCTTAGCAACCAGTCGGTCAGATCCCCCCTGAGAGGTAATCCTCCATAAAGGCTGTGTTGTCTGACCCCTATTTGACTCAGGGTACAAGCAGAATAACCCCTGCAAGTAACCTATGAGATACCTAAGTCAAGCAAATAATAAACCACTATATAACCGATGCACAGGAGAGCAATCGTAAGTCCGGATCACTGTATGGGCAGGGTATCAAAGCCCGAAACCTTGAAAGTACTACCTCTCACAAAGGTATGGGCACTAGCAAGATCGCCAAATACAAATAAATCCACAGAAATATCTTTGACGCTAGGTGAGTATCCAGGGGTTATCCATTCAACTTACTTCGCGCGACCTTGTGATTAACTCCAGTGTGAGCGGAGCCTCCTGATATTACCAATTATACAATGGACTTCTTAACTCCCTTTCTCAGACACATATGTTGATTTAATTGCCTTGCAAAAGTTTACTCACAAAATCCTATTCCAAGGCACTAAATCCTAGTCTAGTTTGTGCACCCTAAAAAATAAAATCGTTTCTAATCAATTTTAGTTTAAAGAGTAAATTTTATTGGCCGTGGTTACTCAAAAAGATATGGAAGTGAAACTCATGATGTTATGACTCTGCAAGAAAATAAATATAGATATAATGCAAAGCCTAACTTTAACTTTTTAGTGAATGATATGCTTAATAAAATAGTGCAATTTTCAATTTCAACTCGCAATTCAGAAGTAAAATGCAATCCTTCGCTAAATGTGCTAAGCTAATGATAAAGATTCAAAGACAAAAATGCCAACCAATGAAAAATGCCTATTTTTTTTGTATTTTCAATACTCTAAAAAAGAAAATGCATGGACTGATAAGAAACCTGATATATAAATTCCATTGTGTATAAAAGAAGTAATCCAAGCAGAATACCAAGCAGTCAAGAAAATAGCCCAGAAACCAAGGACAAATTAAAAATCAAAAACAAAGAGAAAGACTACGCCCAAAAATTCAACTCCCAATAGGCTTCCTGTCATCCCAGATAATCTCAATAGGCACTACAAAGACCCAAGAAGGCTCAGTAATCCTCAAAACCTACCCAACAGTCACTAAACCAAGAAAACAAGCAAGGGGAAGTGGTATATGCGGATGTTCAGGAGAACAGAGAATATATACGCTTCTTGCAGTGAGACAACACGTGTGTATACACGACTATTAGGGGAAAAAGGGTGTATATGTTTTAAAACAAGGTCAGGCAAGGGTAAAAGGATGAAAACTCAGACCCAGAGTGAACATAATCTGTCCAGCAGTGATACGAAAAGAAACACAAAGGAAAAAGAGCAATGTAAGAAGAAAAAGTACTTCAACCCTTAGAAGGAAGATCTTTCCCTAGTGGAGTCACCATTTCTGTTACAAGGGAAAAACTCTCTATGGCCAAGGGTAAACCACAACAGACACATATGACTGCAGAAATCAACTCAATTCCAACATATTCTATATACCAATGTGTAATATAAGAAAGAGGCCTACCTCGATCCAATGTTTGATGATGTTCCATCATTAAGCACTTTGACCCAAATCTTTGTACCTGCAAGAAGTTCTCAAAAAACAAGCAACGCAAGTATATAGTGATAATAAAAATGGGTTAGCACATTAGATAGCATAATCCATTAATAAACATTACAAACACGCCCATGGATAATAATCATATATTTGCAAGATACGAATAGGACGAGAAACGAGTATTTCTATTAATAATTGATCAACAGAAGTGACAACATTACAGACTTCCGTTTCGGCACGGTTCGAAACCAAGAAACCAAGTTCCTTCCAGCTGGGTCTCCACCACTTCAATCCTTCACCAAAGGCAATCGCATAGGAAAGAGGCAATGAGGTCCTCTCAACAATAAGGGAAGATCTTGGGGGCTGAACACTGTGTTTAGACTAGAGGGACAAAGGGATGCAGACTCAATATGAAGTAATTTCTCCAAAGTAACTTTGCTCTCAAAGTTGAATGCTTTCTCTTCTTTTCCATAGACCGAAATTGTGCTCTTATAGCCTTTAGAATGCAACTGAAGGGCCGAGTCAGAACGTTTCTAGTATATGGAAGGCCTAGGATTAGAGATCTCATGTCATGACATGGAAACCCGACTTCACTTTGTATTTTCTGGCACAAATCCCGATATACATGAGCTGTAGTGGAGAAGCAAGCATATACGCATCTTGCAAAGCAGTTAGGGAGCGTATATGTGGAAACGTATATATTTTTAGCTCTGGATTCATCAAAAAAGGGATGATAAGTCTGCATAGGGAAATGGAAAAAGGCCCTCTGTGCAAGATAGCAATGGTGAGGCAAATCTTGCTATAACAGCGGGGTACCACTACAATCAATGCAAATAGAGAAATCCAATGAGATAGGTCCCAAATAAGGGTTCCAGTGGGACCACTATATTTGTTTTCACTCTTACAGAGTTATACTATTGGCTGAGTAATACTGCAATGAAAAAATGCCCAAATTCTTAATAGTTAAAATTGTGTAGGAATTTTGTAGCTTGGATGCAAGAAGCACGGTTTCGCACTCAGTGTCTGTTCTTTTCTATTATTTTTTTTCTGTTATGTTTTGTTCTGATAGCAAGCAGTATATTTTTTAGGGTTACTATGGACATGGGATTTCGCTGTGCTATAACTCTCTTATATATCAGTGAGGTCCAACAATAGTACTCATCCCAATATCTCAGGGCTCTAACTAAGGAGGCTCAACTGTACCCTTAGTTGTACTTCCTGATTACCCAGGAATGCGATAGTAGTATTCTTGAGTTTTATTCTCGATGCAACTATAATAGTCAGGAGGTTGATTAACCGAGCTACAACTGGTTTCAGGAGACCTACAAACTCCTAATATACATGAAGGTATGTGGAAAGGAATGGTTATGTACATGTGTTGTCTAATGTGGTACTACACAAGGGGTACCAACATGGGTTACAAGGGTTTCCAACTAGGTAAAACAATGTGTTTTTTAACCATGTGAAACCATGAGTATTTCATACATGTATTCTTCCCCAACTGCAGTTTTACCTATCGAGTGACAGATCGCTATGCTTTAAAGAAGATGACATAGGTCTCTAGCCTAAAAAAAATATCTAAAAATTTGCAGAGGAAAGTTCTTTGATACCACTTGTAAGATACTAGAAGGAAATATGTAGAGCATAAATACTATTTTTATCACAATTGTTAGCAGAAAGAACAAAATAGTAAGAAAAATAACGCAATTGATCCAAAAGATGATACCTTTATTATCTTGGGAGAAAATTTCACTTTCTTCTTCGAGGGGGAAACCGCTAGCAAAGCATAAATAAAATACACATGAATTTACGAAGCAACATTTTCCAGTCTTTCTACCCCTATTTATACTATTTCTATCTTATAGAGAACATTCTAGAGGAAAACATTTCTAGAGGGGGAACCTTCTAGTAAGTCTTATTACATTAGACATGTTCAAATTATTACATAGGCCTCATTTACTAATGATGACCTTTATTACATAGAAAAACATATTATTCTATCTACTTGATGGGTCAAGGAGGTTAGGACCTAACAAAATATACCTAAGTCAAAATAGAGGTTGTGTATTCTTACAATAATGCAGTTTGGAAACCATTCTTCACTCAACCATTACCATTCACCACATGTTTCAAATATAAATGTAGCAAAGGCACAAGGAGTCTCTTTAATTCAGTTAACCTCACTAGGTGGAAAGGTGTATGATGTTCTTTGACTTCTTTACAAAAGGAGATCGTGCCTCTTCATTAAATTGAGATATATGTTTAGCCACTGCAACCCTTGGTTTGATAATTTTATATGTATAAATTACCAATGTATTTAGCATGGTTCCATCAGTCTCTTATGAGAGATACAAGAGTTGATTATTCTTGTAGGTTTCTTGGTGCATTTGAGGACCCTAATGATAGGAAAGAGAAGTCCAAACAATGTTTTGATTAGCTAGCTAGTCGTAGAGGATAGACACTAGTGAATTCCATTGAGTGTACCTTTATGTTCCCTTAAACCCTTACTCCACACACAATTTCAACATTGTATATATCACTTATTTCTCTTCTTGCTCACAATTAACGCAAATACCTCGCTCTTCTAGAAGTAATCGAGTTCAAAGTGTGTGAGGTTTATATGTTTTTATCAAGTGACATGATGATAGGAAATATAATACACCCTCACCCTTACCACATATTGCACCAAGGTATATTCATGATCTCTTGTATTCACCACAAAAATAAATTTGAATTGAGAAAACATAATGTAAAAATTGATTCACTGTGGAAGAGGAGTTAATAGGGAATGGAAATTAGAACAATGAGTTTGTGGGCTATATATTTATCATTAATCCAATGGAGATATTGCACATTTCCTCTATGCTAAGAATCTATAGGAACACATGAAATCCACACCACTAATATATGCATAAATGGAAAAAAGACACTAGAATACATCCATAATAGATAATGATTTCACCCTGGCAAATAAATTTGGGAAAACCAAATTCAGTGGGGAATTATTATTCTTGGAAATTCATTACAAAGAGTGAAATATGCATGCTTAGAAATATCATGAATTGTTACTCAATGGAAAAAAAATTGCAGATGACTATGGGTCAAAGACACCTTCGCTCGTCGTGGATAGACTCCTTAACTCCTTCATCCACTAATCTTCAAGCATGTTGAACTTTTCAAGCTCTTGTCACTTTGATTGCCCTTCAATCTTCCCAAGTTCTCTTTGCATCTCCCCCATTGATGTATTTCTTCACCACAACCTTCATTTTTAATGGGCTTCCTTGGAAGGTCAACCATCACAATGTTTTGTTTCGACTTCCAAGTAAAATTTTGACATTTTCTCAACTTTTCCAACAAAAACAAAAAAAATACTTATTACAAAGTTTACAAAAAGAAAAACATCTAAGTTCTTATTACAAAGTTTATAATATATTTTTGTGAGGATGCAATTCAAATCATATTGACCTAAGGGCCATAAAATTTAAATCTCCATGCGCATAGGGGAATTAAATCTCAAGCATTATTCACCTAAATCTAGCATATTGAGAATCAAGTTGATTGATTTAATTGATCAAAGTGAAATTGGAATCACTCAAGGGCCATTTTTATCATTGGAGTACATTGAAGTCCCACTTTAGTGGAATGGGCTATCTTATGATGAATATTTCTAAAGCTACACCAATTATATATAGCTTACATGGATGAACAAAATGGAACATATATATATTACAAGTTCCACATTATAATGTACATATAACAATCTTTGCTTAAGGGGTGTGAGCTTTATATAAAAATCCTACCATATGATGGTGGTACCAAAGGGAAATGCAATTACATTAGATACATGAACTCAAGAATATGAATAATTGCAAAACAATAAAAAATCCAACAATATAACTTCTTGCAACACAATAAAGCTTAGAAAATAATGGTAGTGAAAGTCATGTCCATAAATTATTATGATCTTATCATGATCTTACATCAAAAATGAATGAATACATTAACAAGTCTCTTTAATTTCCAAGTGTCGATACTGAGAGGGGGGTGAATCAATATCAAGTACAATTTCAAAACTTTTTCAACTTATAATTCAACCAGATTATATATTCAATTATATCCAATGAGAAATGAATAATAGTAGAAGAGTTACACAAATACACTACAATACAACATGCACAATTTATGAGAAATAATCAATAATTATTGTTCAAGGGAAGTAATGACTTCCAAGGGAAGCTACAGCTTCCAAATATAAAGGGAGGGATAAACCTCCAAAAGGAAGATACAATCTTCCAATATCAAGAGAGGTTTGACCTCTCCATCCTTGTCCCTTCCTTCCACCCAAAAAGGACTTATAGAGAAAATGGTAGACCTTATTCAATTATGGTTTATTCAGGAGAGCGAACTTGTACAGATTGCCCTGCGCTCAATATTTAACATCTGATTCTGAAATTCGTACACAAGAAAATAAAACCCGCACTCTCTCCAATGCAATTGGTCTCACTTCATTTGGATTCTCTATGAAGAATTTATGAATATTTTACCCGTAACACTTGTTTATGACTAGCTTCAGGACTAGTCAAAAACCCTATCTTCCATAGAGTGTATCTCCAAAATTATAGTGAATAAAGAGCTGAAATTTTTACCATAGGTACCTAGATATGTCTTCTCAATACCATACCAATTTCACCATCTGAATCATTCTAGAAAAAATGTTATAGCAAAAATAGTAAGATAACCTGTAAATAACATACCTTAGAACACATCACTAAGAGACCTTATCCTCCCTTGAATTTCGGCCTTCTTTTCTTCAGATCTCCTCTGAAATTCGACTTCAAACTTGTGTGTATAAAATGAATGTATAATGATATGTATTTATACCCTTTATGTCACTTCATTAGGGCCGACCTGACACTTTCTTATTTTGTAATTATTTTCTTTAATTATCTTCAGGGCCGACCTGTACTTCCTTCTTCAATTCACTTTATCATCTTCAAAAATTCATTTCTCCTCAACCATGAGGATCCATGTGACATTCCATCTACCACCAGAAACAACATTATGTATACTATCCATCCATGGGTGTTGTATCTGCATGTGCACTATCCTTCATGTCCAAATATCTTCATCAATCTTGCGGTCTAAAACCAATGACTAGGGTTGACATCAATGACAACAACCAATCTTCCAACACCAAGATGTCATGTACATATGTTCATCTTTAAGGCTATATTCAAGTTAAGGTGCATTGATTTCAATGATGATACAATGAAAAATGATTTAAAGTAATCATATCGTTGTACACATTTCAACAGTTATATAATGCATAGGCATCAAGTAGTTGTATTGATTTCAAGTGTATTTATTTTAGTGATGATATAATGAAAAATGATTTAGACAATCAAGTATTTGCATCCATTTCAACAATGGCATAAAAAAAAGTAGTAGAGTGCATTGATTTCAATAATAATACAATGAAAATTTTGATTTAAAGAAATCGAATAGTTTCATTAATTTTAATAATGACATATTATAAAACAATAGGATGCATTGATTTGAAAAATGATTCAATACATTAATTAAAGAAATGATATCAAGAAAATCGATTCAATGCATTGATTTCATGTATAAATAATGAAAATTATCAATTGAAAATTTGATTTTTTTTCTTATTACATGATTCCGAAAAATAATTTTTCCAAACTATCTATATTTCACTGCAGAATTTTTCATTTATATGAGATTAAGTCTGGTTATTTCCTGTTAGGGTCCTAACCCGCACATAGGTAGAAAAATATATTCGGATGTAATAAAGGTCAATATTAATAAGGCCTTTCAATAAAATAGAATAAGTCGAATGTAAGAAGACCTAATAGAAGCTTCCGCTTCTAGAAGGATCTTCCTCTAGGTGCTTCTTTTGATAGACATATTTAGTATAAATAGGAGTCGAGCGTATGAGAACCCTAGCTTGGATATTATTGTAATAGAGCTCTGTTCAACTGGAGGTTACCCCCTCGAAGAGGCCCGTAAACATTACTTTCAGAATCAAAGTGTTATTTCTGTTGTTATTCTTATATCATTTCAGTGCTATTGTGGTGGTTGTTCTAGTTATATTGTTGTTATTCTGCCATTTCTAACATTTTATTTTTGTTCTGCATACTTTTTATATCTTATATATTACAAGTGGTATCAGAGCACTTTCCTTGGCAGAAAGTGTGGGTTAAATTTTTTTTCAGGGTAGAGACGTATTCCAGCGTTTTTAAGCCACAGAGATCTATCATTACACGCATAAACCCACGGTTGAGGGATTCATACACGCAGGAAATAGAAGTGGTACTTAAGCGCACATCTGTTGGCCACCCTTGTAACCCCTATTGGTACCCCTTCGAGTGGTAGCGCATCAGACAACACCTGTTTACAGATCGACCTAGATTACCTGAAGCCCTCTTTAGATAAACCGATCGACTGCCTGACTACTATAGTGCCACCGAGAACAACACTCGGGAAGATACTCTCTAGTACCTGGGTAGTCGGGTAGTATGGCTAAGGGTACGGTCTATCCTCCTTAGTTAGTGCCCTGAGATATTGGACCAAGTACTACTGTTGGACCCTGCACATATATCAGAGAGCTATAACAGGGCAAACCGTTGTCTATAGAACCCTTGAATACCTAACCCTTAGGGACAGAAACATAAACAAATTAAAATAGACAAGATTTATTGTCGTGCACTTGTGTTTGGGTTGCCAAGTCACTACACATTTTTTCCTGGTTAAGCATTTGGGCATTTCATCACTGCCGTATTCTTTAGACCGGAGTATAACTCCGCAGGTGTAAAAAAAAAAAAAAAAGTCTGGAATTTTTTTCACCATTATTTGAGACCTATTCCATTGGATTCATCTCTTCACCCTTATCACATTCACACATATCATTTTTCAGCAAAATGTTTGACCCCAGCCGCCCCTTTTTGGTTCCCTCGTCCTCATGGCCCATACCTGTAGCCAAGACTTGGAAACTTGCTTCAATACCTTGCAATATAGTCTCACCGAGACCTAACAAGAAGTGAAACAACTCAATGCCAATTTTGCCACCATCAATACAACCATGCAGTCCTCAATGGAGGAAATCAAACAAGACCTGACCACACAGCTTGAATCTGTCTTTTCATCACTCTGCACCAAGCTTCATATCCCTACAGATAACCCTTCCTCTGACTCACCTCCAAAGACTGAAGGTGAAAATTCCTCTCATTCCCATAACTTTTAGCACCATCACTTTCAACGTGATCTACGCCTTCTGCGGGTGGATGTGACCAAATTTGATGGCTCGGACCCCACTATTGGGTAACCCAAATGGAACATTATTTCTCTTTATACAGCATTACAGATGACTTGGCCAAACTTCGGTATGGTGTTCTCCATCTAGATCAAGAACGTTGGCAATGGTGGCAATGGAGAAAAACTTACCATCAAGGGTATATTGCTTGGACACACTTTGTGATAGAGCTTTATGAATGCTTTGACATTGACACCAACCATTTGGGTCATTTGACAAAGTTGAAACAATTAGGAACAGTGGAAGACTTTATAGATGCCTTTGAGCACCTGGCTTTTCGAACAGAGGGCATGTCTGATGCCTTTTTCCGAGAATGCTTTATCAGTGGCCTCAAGGATGAGATTTGGGCCCATGTCCTCATGGCTTGGCCTTAGAGTTGGGTGGAGGCTACTAAAAGAGCTAAAGAAGCACAACTGGTTGTATCTTCTCAAAATCGAAAACCCTCCTTTATCCCTTGCCCTAAACCAGTAAGTCCCACTACTCCCCTCGCTCCACTAAAGATCCAAAAATTGACCAGGGATGAAATGGTTGAACGCCAACTCAAAGGCCTTTGTTATAATTGTGATGACAATTATTTCCCGGGCCACAAGTGTAAGGAAAAAAATATTTTTATGGCCATCTCCAAGGATATTTCGGAAGAGGATGTTGAAACTCCCCTTATGTCTGATTCACCTGAAACCACTGACATAACCCCTCCCTCATACCCTCGTGAAGTAGAACTGGTAATTTCCCTCAATGCACTCACTGGCTTCTTCGCTCCCCGAACCCTCAAGTTAATCAGCTACATCAAGCATCGAAAGGTCATCATTCTGGTTGATAGTGGAAGCACCCATAATTTTATTCATCGCCGCATTGCCCAAGAAACTCATTGCTACATACATGCCGTCAATAATTTCCAAATCATGATTGCCAATGGTGGCTCCATGAAATGTGGAGGGCATTGTGAAAATGTGTGTCTCAAAATTGGTGACTACCACCTGAAATCTCATATGTTTGCTATTGACATGGGTGGTTGTGACATTGTGTTGGTTGCAGACTGGCTAAGGACTTTGGGTCCCATTCTCATGAATTTTAAGGAATTAACCATGCAATTTGACCAGGAGGGCCACCAATATAAGTTCCAAGGCATCACCGTTGGTTCACCCAAGATCATCAGTTCCCATCGCATGGAAAAGCTGCTTAAAAAAGACCATTCTGGTGTTATTGCCCAATTCCATGCCATACAGGCAACAGAGACACCCTTGGTGCCGCAAGACCTCCAAGCCATCCTTTCTAAACATCAAGTGGTCTTTTCCACTCCCCAAGGACTCCCTCCTTCCCATGGTGTTCATGATCATTCCATTCCCCTTGTACCCATAAGCCTTCCTCCCAATATTCGTCCGTATCGTCACCCCTTTTCCCAAAAAAATGAAATTGAGAAAATGGTCCAGGAACTCCTTAATGCAGGCGTTATCCACCCTAGTACGATCCCCTACTCTTCTACTGTGGTCATGGTCCTAAAGAAAGAAGGTTCTTGGCGAATGTGTCCTGACTTCCGTGCCCTCAACAAACTTACCATTAAAGACAAATTTCTCATTCTCGTCATTGATGATCTCCTGGATGAATTGAGTGGTGCCCAATTCTTTACTAAACTTGATCTTCATTTGGGCTACCACCAGATACATATGAAAGAGGCAGACATTCCCAAGACTTCCTTTAGAACTCATGAGGGACACTATGAGTTTTTGGTCATGCCCTTTGGCTTGTGTAATGCCCCATCCACCTTCCAAGGCCTCATGAATCATGTCGTTTGTCCTTTTCTACGTCATTTTGTCTTAGTTTTCTTTGATGATATCCTCATCTATAGAAAAACTTGGATAGACCATCTTGCTCATGTGGATCGAGTTCTCCATCTACTCCCTCAGCACCAAATTTTCTTGAAAAAATCTAAATGTGCTTTTGGCACCTCAGAAGTAGAATACTTGGGTCATCTGGTTGGCAAGGATGGTGTCAGGATGGATCCTAAAAAGATTGAATCCATGCAAGACTAGCCTCACCCAAAGAATCTCAAAAACTTGCGTGGATTTCTGGGCTTAACAGGGTATTATCGCAAGTTTGTTAAGAATTATGGAAAGATTGCAACACCTCTCACTACTCTCTTAAAAGAGAACTCTTTCACTTGGACTTTGGCCGCTACTCAAGCTTTTCAAACCTTGAAGATGGCCATGTGCACCACATCAGTCCTAGCCCTTCCTGATTTCACAAAGACCTTTGTCTTGGAATATGATGCCTCAGGGAAAGGCATTGGTGTTGTTCTAATGCAAGAGGGCCAGCCTTTGGCCTTTACCAGCAAGCAACTATCTGAAATAAATATGGGCAAATCAATCTATGAAAAGGAAATGTTGGTTATTCTACATGTCGTTGATCTTTGGCGCCCTTATCTATTGGGGCAACATTTTCAAATTAAGACAGACCATCAAAGCCTCAAGTATTTTCTGAAACAATGCATTTCCTCCCCGGAGCAACAAAAATGGGTGACTAAGCTCTTTGGATATGATTATGAGATCATTTACAAGAAAGGAAAAGACAATGTGGTTGCGGATGCACTTTCCCAAAAATATGAAGATGAAGGATCCATTTTTTCTCTTTCCTTCATTGTACCATATTGGCTCCAAACCGTTCACCAAGAATGGCTATAAGATCCCAAAAGTTCACCTATGATCCAACAATTGCAGTCCAATGCTCCAGCTTCCCCAGGGTACTCTTGGCTCCATGATGAGCTTCGATACAAAGGCTGTTTGTATTTAAGTAAACAATCAAAGCTTAAATCCATGGTACTTTATGAACTTCATGCTACACCTACAGCGGGGCACTCTGGGTTCACCAAAACTTATGACAAGGTCAAACATTCTTTTTTCTGGGATGGTATGAAACAGGACATTCGTAATTTTGTCACTGAAATTGATGTGTGTCAGGGCAACAAGGGAGAAACAATCAAATCTCTGGGCACACTCCAACTGCTTCCGATTCCACCTGCTATTTGGAAGGATATCTCTATGGATTTTATTATCGGCTTACCCAAATCGGGAAATAAATCAGTCATCATGGTGGTTGTTGATTGCCTTTCCAAGTATGCTCATTTCTGCACTCTTCAACACCAGTTTACAGCATCCACAGTGGCTCAAATTTTCATGGATCGGGTCTTCAAGCTTCATGGCATGCCGCACTCTATTGTTTCTGATCGCGACCCAACTTTCACAAGCAATTTTTGGAAAGAATTGTTCAAGCTACAAGGAACCCAATTGAATCTCAACACAACTTATCATCTTCAGACTGATGGTCAAACGAAAGTTGTCAACAAGTGTTTTGAAACATATTTGAGGTGTTTTGCCCCAGAAAATCAAAATCAGTGGGCTCAATGGTTACCCCTAGTTGAATGGTGGTACAACACTTCATACCATACAGCTACACACATGACTCTTTTTGAAGTGGTATACGGACATAAGCCACCTTTAGTTCTCTCATACTTACCTGGTGTCTTGAAGATCTAGGCAGTTGACCAAACACTTACAGTTCGAGAGGCTATTCTTCGTACTCTCAAAAAGAATTTGGTCATGACATAGAATCGCATGAAGCAACAAGCAGATCAAGGTCGCTCTGAACGTCAATTTGCAGAAGGGGATCGGGTGTTTCTTCGACTGCAACCTTACAAGCAAACTTCCCTCAAGGCCAAGCATTGTCAGAAGCTAGCGCCCAAATTTAATGGTCCTTGTACCATTCTCAAGCGTGTGGGACAAGTAGCCTATCAGTTAGCTTTGCCCAGTCATTCGAAGCTACATCCTGTTTTTCATGTTTTATGCTTAAAGAATTTTGGAACTAAGTGCCAAATTCAAACCAACCTTCCCGAGTTAGCCAAAGAAGGATCCATTTGGCTACAACCACAAGCAGTTTTGGACCAACGTGAGTGTCTCCTGCGTTAGAGAACCATCAAGGAAGTGTTAGTCCATTGGAAAGATACAACTCTAGCAGATGCCACTTGGGAACCAACTACTATTCTGCAGCAATTTCCACATCTCAAGCCTTGAGGACAAGGTTGTTTTTAAGGGGGAGGACATGTTAGGGTCCTAACCCACACATAGGTAGAACAATATGTTCGGATGTAATAAAGGTCAATATTAATAGGTGCTTCTTTTGATAGACATATTTAGTATAAATAGGAGTCGAGGGTATGAGAACCCTAGCTTTTATATTATTGTAATAGAGCTATGCTCAACTAGAGGTTGCCCCCTCGAAGAGGCCCGTGAACATTGCTTTCAAAATCAAAGTGTTATTTCTGTTGTTATTCTTATATCATTTCAGTGTTATTGTGGTGATTGTTCTGGTTATATTGTTATTACTCTGCCATTTCCAGCATTTTATTTCCATTCTGCATACTTTTTATATCTGGTATATTACATTTCCATGAATAATTTTTCTTTATGATTTGATTACAAACATTTAAAACCTGGTTTTCTCTTGAAAACGTTAGTATCCATCCCTTCCACATCGAATTTGCCCTCTTTGTAGATAGCCACATTGTTGTACAAATCATCTTCATCTCTAAATAATTTCCAGTCTTGTGTCCACATACACATATGTAGCACTAATCTACCTACTCCGTCTCCACTGGAGGTTTCAGAAACCTCAGATTGGACACTACTATTGCACGCTTCAAATCTTACCTTAAACTTACCACACTCTCTAGACGGCTGTGGCTATCCACCATGCAGCAACCCAATCATTGGGAGGCTGCTGCAATGTATATGTGATGGATGTGAGACTAAATACATTGCAGCAGCCTCCCAATGATTGGGCTGCTGCATGGTGGATAGCCACAGCCCTCTCTAGATGGACCATTGTAGGTTGTGAGAAAGCACATCAATATTGCAGTGTGTGAATGTACATTCTTTAGCAACAGTGGAGATGTAGTTGTGGTTGTAGCAGGGACCTCTAGCGCTGTCACATCATGAAAACTGTTGAGCATGAATTTATTTCTCAAACTCCTGCACAAATTTCACCATACATACATTTAAGTTTATGAGTCATTCACACATATAAAATAAAAAATATAAATACTAAATTATTCATGTTTAAAAATAAAAATTCAAATACTTAAAAAGTTCAGATAAAGCTATTTTATTATTATTTAATATATTTAGTTTTAACTTTAACGAACTTAAAATATTTTATAATTTAATTTATTACCATTACATTCTTATACTTTGCCGTGTTGATGCTCCTCCCTCTGATCCTCTGCATACACTATCATTTCTCCGTTACAATGAAAATATATAAATGGTTTTTGTAGAAATAAAGATTCGGTAATTTAATACACTCACCTCACTGGAAGGAAACATTTGTGAAAATCTGAGAAAATTCAGCCGTTCCAAGTAACTCCATGCTTGTATCACCTTTTCGCCATAATTTCTTCCAATGATCTCAAACTTTCAACATTCAGGGTTCGGACATGACCACATCCGTTTATGTTGAGAAATTTAAGGTGTACAAGTTCTGAAAGATTCAAATACACCAAGCTCGAGCAACCTTCCAGATTCAGTTTTACAACTGTTGATGGGAAGACTTCAACCTGTTGAAGCTGAAGGTTATATGAAAGGAACGCTTATGTCGGATATGGATGTTTTAATCAAAGTGAAATCTCTTAAAGCGTCCATGGCATTGTTATCAACACTATTCCCCTGAATGTGAAAGGCAAATTCCTCTATTGGACAACCGAATATAGTCAAAACTTCCATATGTTTCATCAGTGCAATACCTGCTGGTAGGATTGGCACTTTGGAGCTATATATTTCTAACCTTTCCCAGAAACCACGAGGAATCTACGGGATGTTCAACAACCAGAAGACGTACACCCCTCATGTTTATGTTATTAGAGAGTTGAGGTGCACTCCAATCTTTACGGATGCAAATGCCTCGTATCTTTACTGATCCGCTCTGGCAAGCACATTCAAAAACAAAATAAGTCTGCTATGCTCTCAAAACCAAAACCAAGCCAAGGAATACTTTTTTCGAAATAAATAAATAAGGAAATGGTAGGAATACTTAGGGTTAAAATGCCCCGTTAAAGTTCAACGGCTGACTTTGTTAATGGCCTCTCATAATCTGAATGGACAATCGAGATAAACTAAGCTCAGATCAAGCTATCCAGCAAAACTTGTTTTTTACATAAAAGAATTTTTTCCAAAACAAACCCTAAAGGCTCATCGCTGTATCGCAGTAACAGATTAATTGAATCGGAAGAACATTGCAGTAAGAGACTGTCTAAGTGAATCGGAAGAACATTGCAATAACAGATTGTCTAACTAACTGACTTCGAAGAACAACAGATTGTTTAACTAACCTCAAAGAACAATGTACAATTGAGGCAGGCAATCGGGCCCTAAGTTTCAGTACGTAACGTGATAGAGTATAAATTGGTGTTAGTAGTAGTTACTGGAGGGCTGTACATTTCAATTTT
Source organism: Picea mariana (assembly GCA_032191745.1). Taxonomy (NCBI): domain Eukaryota; kingdom Viridiplantae; phylum Streptophyta; class Pinopsida; order Pinales; family Pinaceae; genus Picea; species Picea mariana. Next base: position 15,688 of record JASDQU011401533.1, on the reverse strand, counting down.
CCAAAATGGTTAAATGGGGACCAAACAGATCCGTGATCCGTGCTTCAGGTAAAAATAATGGGTCTAAATCCAGCCAAATTTTCAGGGGTAGTTTGAGTTTCACATGGATCAAAGTTCCATGCATTTTAGAACCTTACTCCAAAGGTTTTACCCATGTTAAACCAATCCAGATACTCAGAAAATCATCAAAGTTCTGGATTAACCGGAAATTTGTTTACTCACCGTTTACTCACTGCCAAAGGACCTGACGGAAAGGTAACTCTGGAGAGAAGATTGCTCCAGAGTTAGCCCACTCCTTTTCAGAAAATCCACAATATTTTAGATAGTTCAAAAATCCGCAATATTTTAAATAGAATGTTGGCATTTCTGATATATTGTCAAAATCATTAAGTCAATAGGCGTCCCCTCTGTTGTTCCAGAGTCTGTACTCAAGGCTTAGAAGTACAGTGTCTAGGCATCCGAAAGTGAGTAAGGGGTAGAGAAGGAAGAAATTTCAACCTTCGGCAAAGAAAACTAGGGTTGATTTCTAGGTTGTTGTCTAGCTTCCAAATGTTCCTAGATGTTTATGTCCCTTTCAATCATTGCCCACGAATGTTCCAGTTCTACTCGGGTAGTGGTTGTTTTAAGAATAGTATCAAAAAGATTCAAGGCGATATGTGTTTGATCTGATAGTCCGGGTTCAATATTAGGCTGTCTTGTCACAGAGACAGTCATAGAGGAACAAAATGATAAGAAAATGTCAAAGAAATTTTTTAGATGTTGTCTCGATTTCGGTCGTATAAAGGAGAGTTATAGCTCTGATAGTGAAAACAGGATGCAAACCAAAGGCCCTTTCCTGTAACTGAGTTATATTTTAATAAATGTGTATGAGGTGTAAGAAGAACATTAAGTTGTCTATCATGTAAGGCTCCTATCAAGGGAGAATCTCACTTATAAACAGAAGAATAAAAAGATAAAGAAATAACCTGATGAACCATAAAATATATATGAAAATCTAAAATGTTCACTGGTTTTATACCTGCTGATAGCCGGTACAGAGGAAAAACGGTAAACAATGTAGAAAACTAAAATTTATTCACTATAGTAGAGGTTGTACTAAATTATAGCGAAACATTCATCAGATACATATCTGAAATGAAATGAAATATGAAATATAAGGAAACAAACTCATAACATAGTCGTGACGGAATCGAGAATCTTCGGATTTTCTTTATATTAACTCTCGAGGGAGAAAAATCTCTATTATAATCGACCCAAAAAGGTCCAACCCTTATTCCTTCCTTCTATTGTATATTTATACAAATTTACATATGATGGAATCCCAATCGTTCCATTATTTTCAGTTACAACGAGAAGGAGATCAATCGTTTCATTTATTTATCCTATGCCTTTATTTGGTACCAGAAGTCTGTCCTCTCGCATGCTCGGTACAAGTGACACATTTTTCCACTAGCCGAGATATCAACCTTGAAGGTTCCGCTTGACAATTGGCCTAAAAAATGTAACAATCTCTGACTAATTGCGACAACCTTTCTTCCATCTGTCGGTCTAGGGTGTCGATAGTGCACAATTGCACACTTGGTTTAATTATCCATTTATCTATTTGAAATATGTCTGCCAAAGTTACTTGTGAGACTTCAGATGAACCTCTTTCTTCTTTCTCATTTATATCAAGCGAGAGTTTTTCCATATTCATTTGGCTCAGTGTCTCAGCATTACTATCGCTATCAATGCCTAACAGATTTCCATCTATAGAACCGGAAGCCTCCTCACAAGATTTCCTTACTTTCTTGGCTTGCAATTCGCCTTCTGATATGTTGTGTCCCCATTCTTTCAACAAAATATTACCTCGGGTTTGTTCCAAAATGGAAAACTTAGAAATTTTTCCCGATTCCCTGTTTGTTGTAGCTATTACAACCTCTTGAAATGCGACCCAAGCTGTTCCAACTTCTCTCTCTCTGACATATAAGTTTTCTAATACTTGATCAATAAGCAGAAAATTGTCTCGAATTGTCTCTACCTTGCAAGTAAACTTCGTTGGGCTGCAGAAACCCTGCTCCAAATCTCCATATCCTGGGACTGGAATACCCCAATATTTATAACTTGGCTTTCGACGAACTCTAATCTAACCTGTAACTTCCCTATCAAGTATCTTTTTTGGCCTACCTGTATTTGACTGGTCTGAGCTACTAGCTCTGCTTGTTCGAGCTTAGCTTTGAGCAGCTCAATTTCCTTTTTATCCTTGCTTGTTCTATTCCTATGTTTGCCTGGTCTTTAGCAGCTTCTTCTGTTGTGGCTAGTTTATCTTCTAAGGTTTTGATGAGGCGATTTTTTCACTTCAGCTGATTTTTCAAAACCCTGACTGAAAATTGGTTTGTTGTAGCATATACCCCTAATGTTTTGGCCATTTCTATCATGAATTCTTCCTTCTTCATATCTTTCCCATCGGTCAACACCTTGAACTTCTTGGCCGTTGATCCCTCTTCTTGATAGAATTCTCTTTTTACCACATCTTTTCTCTTTTTATCAAAAAAGAACTCATTTGGCAGAAGCTCTTCCATCTTTATAGGTCTCAATTCTTCTTTGAAAATCCACCCTGCATCTATGTTCCCCTTAGTTGATTGTAAGGGAGTAATGGAGGCGATGGGATTTCTGTTTTTCTTAGCTGATTTTCCAGGGGTGGCATCTGGAGTCGGCTTTTTCGGTGGATCGGGAGTTTTCATTTCTGGTTTCGGACTCCTAGTTTGCTCTCCCCTATCCTGGTGTTTTTCTTGTCTGGGTGTTGTATCTTTGGAGCCTTCATCTTCTTTTTTTTGCACCTCTACTGTTATTGGATTCTCACCCCGCAATACTGGGGAAGACAACTTTGTCGATGTTCTTGGAATTTTAAAACATCGGCCCTCTCTTCGGGTGCCAGGGCTTGTATCCGAGCCAAAACCTCGACATAAGATCTCGTGCCTCGGAAAATGTCATCCGAGGGAGAATTTTCATGTTCGAACCTTTTAAGCCCGCAATTGGCTAAGTGATTACTTACGACCCTTTGTGACTCATGCTTTTTGAATTCGACATGAACCAATTTCAGGTCCTCCAGGGTTGCTGCCTCAGCTTTAGCATGCCCGAAATCTAACAAAGGATAGGAACTTAAATGAATAGGAAAAGGTGGCCATACCTTCTTAGAATATCCCTTAAGCTCCTTGATTATACCACCAATTACGGTTTGTCTAGCAATCTCACAGAAAGCCAGCCTATCGGGTATGAATAATGGTAAGGCATTCGGAGGAACAGAAGCATCGAAAACCCTAAGATATGAAAATTTTGCTTCCACGTACCAATCGGCTATACTGCTCAGATTTACCGCGATACTGTCTGATATCCTGGGTGGCAGCTGGACGAAGATAATGACATGCAGTGGTACCATCACCCAGTTAAATATTTCATACACAAAATCTGAGGCTTTGTCTTCCCACAGCTTTGAATGGTAGACGTGGATGGGCTCAACCTCCGATGGAGTCCAACTCCAACTCATCAAGGGAAAAGGTGTCAGAAAACACACGGCATCCATTATATACGCGGAAATAAAGAATGAAGCAATCTTTCCACTCTCCCTCTGCACTTGATACTCTGTAACTCGACTGGTAAAACTATTAGACAGTAGTTTATCCCAATCGAAGGAACAATCTTCGGCAACCGTGTGAATTAGAGGCACCCACTGAAGGAAAAAATGTGTGGTGTCCTCTCTCCCATATAATCTGCAGGTCATCATAGCGATATATTTGAACTGTGGTTCCAGAGAAACTATTGAATATATACCATTACTGTCAGTCCTGAACTTCGTAGGGTGTGAAACTGATCCGGATTTTATGAGCAGAACGAAATGAATACAGATTATTAATAGGTGCTTAGCAAAAATAATAGAGATACAGTAAAACTGGGTTTCTATTAAATAACGAAATAAGCTGAAACTGTAAAAATGCAGCGGAAACAAGCTTGCTGGAATGGTGGCAGCTTATCTCTGAGAAGAGATGTGACGGCAGCACGCATTCACAAGAAGATCATTACAATGAGGCTCAAAAGGCCTT
>JASDQU011401532.1:63963-78742 GCA_032191745.1 Picea mariana | reverse complement strand
AGAGATATATCCCTCTATAAATATAAAATAACATCCAAATAACCTAATGATGTTGAATCCCATCTCCTCCATTGGATTACAAGTCTTGGAGATAGGTGGCAACAGTCAAAGAGACAAAAATCCAACAAACTGTTGATTTTCAAGAATTTGTTGGAAGTCATTAATAAATTGCTTCCACCTCATGCATGAGGCATTTAATGGAGATAAATATTAGGTGTAGGTGTCCCTTTATATCTAACTAATCCTTGAGAATCCATTCGAACTCTCCTTGACATGTAGCAACCTCTCAACAAGGAAAATATCAAAACCGTGACCGCTACAGGAAATTAGTACACAACGCCACTGTGCAGAGTACGCAGTGCCTACTTCTATATCTAATATCTCTCAAACCAAAACAAATTTTGAAAAATTGAGAGACCTTTTTGTCATTTTGAATGTTATGAACAAAAACCTCCTCCAGTTTTCAAAAATACATCCTCAACTGCTCATAACCCAAGTTTTAAATTAGTGACTCAAAACTGGCAGAATAACTCTCCACAATTTAGCCTCTGCCAGAATATTATGCAACGCTTGTAGGTAGTGCCCAACTATGTTTCTGCATGCAATTTGGTAGCATAAATCTGTGGGTGCTTTGATTCTTGAACTTGGATATTGGGAATAACTCAATATAATTTCAATTTTCCCCAAAACAAATAAAAATCCCATAACAATTGTATTCATTTGCCAAAATGAATAATGAAATGCAGATTCTATTCTCTGTGAAATATTAGGTAGCGCCTATAGGTAGCACCACTTATGCAATGTTGAGGCATAAACCAATCTTGTGCTAACACTCTACACCAAGACCAACAAAGCAGGGTGAGTAACTCTACCAGTCTCAATGTGACCTCGTGAAGGACCCTTGTGTTAGAAGGGCTTCCCAGGACAAAATGTAATAAGTGGATTTACCGCTCCCTAAATCAATATTCTATGTTTGTTTGTAGCTTTGGAAAGTTATCTTTCACACCTATTCCAAAGCTCTACAACTAATCTAATGTAGGTTTGCTAGCAGAAAATATAAAAATGTCTAATCAATTTTTATATGCGCTTTATTTTTAAGGTTGTTGTTACTCAAGAGGAAAAATGACATGGACAATATGGTGTTTTGACCGACTTGAAATTTATGCAAAGAGATGAAGATGCAATATTTTCATTTTGATGAAATCTATGCTACGAGAAGGAGAAAACATTTATCATTCCCAAATGTACAATGTCTCAAAATTTTACTAAAATCATCAATATCAATATCTTCAATAAATGAGACAAAGAGACTGTACACCAATTCATGATTCATGGCCCCCCCAACCATGAGGGGGAAATGTTTTAAGAATTTAAGACCAAAAATCATGCAATTTCACTACTTCAAATGCAAGGATGTCCCCAAACTTAATGCAAAGCAAGAAAATTAAAATTGTGTTTCAAAGATAGCTAAAAGAAATAGAAAATATATATAAAACAAAGGAACCCAGACAAATTTTCTCTTTTAACATAAATTATTCAATAAAAGAAAAAAAAGTTCTTTCACCAAACAATTCTAAAGAAAAAATGATGCTTTGTAACTGAAAGACACTCAAAGAAAGAGACCAAATCTTTCAAAATCAAACAAAGCAAAGAATAAGGCAAATGGATGAAAGAAGATTCAAATTTTGTCAAGCAGATTGTAAACAAACACAACAATTCACCCCAAAACCAAATCCAAGGTCCGGGTAAGGAAAAAAACATCAAAAATCAAAATTTTCACAATTTTCGTAGGCTGTAGACTAACACAGTGCGGAAATCCTTGATCGTTGCAGGCCAACAATGGGTAGGCTGTGGATTTTTTTCACTGGTCTAAATAGGTAGGGTGCGGAACTCCCAAATCATTGCACTATCTGCCAAAGCAAGGTGCGGAAACCACAAAAAAATGGAAAAAATTTAAAAGTTAAGAAGGTTTTCTAGTGAAGTCAAATAGTCAAAGAGTCAAGCTGGATCTTCCAGTGACTTAGAAACCAAAAACCCAAGCAATCAAATCAAGAAAGCAAGACAAACTAGGAAAACAATCCATTCCCCAGTGGAGTCTCCAATTTTGTTGTAGGATGAATCGGTAAATGCGGACATAAACTAATCTCCCTAGATCCACCTAGATATAGAACAAAACAAGACAGGACATGGCACTTTCCCTAAGTTACAATCATTGAATTTACTACCAAAGAAGGAATTGATGACATACCTATGAGTGTTGCTTCCTTATTTCTTTGTTGTTCCTGTTTCACTCCGGTCCTCTTGTGATATTGATCCTGCAGTGAGGCACAAACCAACCAAAGTGAAAGCAATAAAAGTATATTCAATGACAACCTATGCATATGATCAAGGAATTATTCAATAGAATAAAGATAATTCTATGGGAAATAAACATGACACTGTATTATATTAATAATAGGAAGAGAGATTACAACCAGATACCTTGATGTTGTAAGGTTCCTTCCAAGAGTTCCTTTCTTCCGACACACTTCTTTCTCCAAGGATTCTAAGACCATGGAACTTATAGCTACTCACAATATATCTTGACAAAGCCAAGCTCAAAGCCAACATAAATTTTCCAAGCTCAATCCAAATACTTCCAAGCCAAGCTAAAACAACTAACTTTCTCCATGAGAGCTCCTCTCCTTTTATAAGATGAAGAGGATAAGGTGAGGAGGTTAGGATGATCCCACTAAATCATGAAAGCAAGTAAGATCCAAACCATTCGAAGGAAACCTCACCATAGAAGCTTCTCCTTCTAGAACCATCGAGAAAATGCTTATTTTTCCCATGTATGAAGGTCGTCGCGACCTAGCTATAGTGTAGCCTGCAGAAACTCTGTGACCTAGCTATAGTGAAACCTGTGGAAATCAAGCATTTCCGCACCCTAGATATGGTGCAGCCCATGGAAATCCTCCAAAATAGGGTTTTTACATAGGAAAACACAATTTCTTCTCTCACGAAAATTTTTTCTCCCTTCTTTCTTTAGGAATTCGGGACATTGACCCCTCTTTAAGTAACAGATAGGTTTACATCATTAACGATCATGAGGATGAAAAAAATAATGTGTAACAGGGGCTGTGTGACCTCCCGGTCTAGGATCATTCACATCAAGGAGTCAGATTGACTCTTTGGGCCTTTATTAGACCCCAATCAATATACACAGGTCCCCTTTCCTTCAAAGTGTAGGTTCTAGAAAACCCATTGGATTTTTCCTAGCCTCTTTGAAGGATTCAAATAACAGATGTTGGTCCCCCTCGCTAGTTCCTTTCCTCTGCATGTGACATCAGGTTATGTCCTCACATAAACACCTGATTGCAAACATAGCCAAGAGTGTTTTGGGATCAACCTACTTTTCTTCCTGCAATTCACCACCAATCGCCACGTGTCCCTTTCTCAATACCATGGTTTCAATTGCAACCCTCTCTCATAATTTTAACGTCTGAGCATGTTCTAGCCCCATGATTAAGTGTGAACGTTGATATCTAAATATCGATGATTCCTCTTGATAAATGGCTACAATCTATCCTCTTTATTCCTTGGTCAATTTCCATTTAGCGACCTCTTTCCTCCTTCCACATGTTCTCCCTGATCTCCCAGTCTATCGGCGCATGTCCTCCTCTCAAATTGATGGCTACGATCAATTTCACCTTTTCGTCTTTAGCAGTTTCAATTATCAACTCTTTTCCTTCTCATGGAGTGCTTTTACCTAGAGATGACGATCTGTGACGTGTGTTTCTCATAGATCAATGACCGTGGTTCTCTTCGACCCTTCGGGCTTCAGGAGTTTCAAAATCCTACGCCTGCTCCTTCTCGAAGTGGCTATCCCCTGAAGTGGAAGATCTGTTGATGCCTCTCCTCAATGAATGGACATCCCATATGAACTCTGACTCTCTAGCCTTTTAAAGTCTCAACTTCTCCATGCTTTGTTTCTCCCACAAAAATTTATCCAGATTCCATGATCTAACGATGTATGTCCTCCCTCAGATCAATGCCTCCCAACTCCACCTAGAATCCACGATCTGTTGACACGTACCTCCTTCACAATCAATGCTTATGCATCACTTTGGCACTTTGGGCTTCAAGAGTTTCAACTCTCTTCATTCGACTCCTCTTGAAAGGATTCCACTCGAAATACACGATCTCTTGACGTGTGTCTCCCCTGGATCTGATGGCCACTATCCTCTTTGGATCTTTAGGCTTCGAGAGTTTCAAACTCTTGCAAACTCATTTCTCCTGGAATTCTTTCACCCGAAATTCATATATTTCCACCACGTATCTCTCTGGATCTGACAGTCCATATTCACTTCGACTCTTCAGGATTCGGGAGTTCCAAATTTCATTCTTCTATGCACTTCCAAAATATTTAAGACCCATGCACTTATGTCTAGACTAGACGAATATCAATCCTCTATGCCCATATCCAATAGTTGGGATCTGTTCTTCCCCTCTACATTATCCTTCTGTATAGACGTGGATCTAGCGGTCTAGATCTCTCCCTACAACTCGATTCAATGACTATTGTTACTCCTCCTGATCTTGCACTTTCTCCCGAAATTTGGAAAATTTCTAGGTGTTCAAGGATTTTTTCCCTTGAACCTTCTCCTGTGATCCCGCTATCTTGGGACACCTTCACTTCTTAGGATGTTATCCCTCCTAAGATTTGGGACTTGGAATAAGTCCTTCTCTATTCACTATTTTCTCTATCTCTTCTAAGCTTTCGAACTGGCTCAGAACTCCAAATGATTTTGACCCTTCCACTTCCTTAGAAGATTTCCCTGGTGCTCTCCTAGAAACATGACACTTGTCCTCCTTGATCTTGTAAAGTAAAACTACTTACTTATGGCGCACTCCTTGTGCTTGATGAAGTCTTCTAATGACTTCTTTCAACACTCCATCTAAGTGTTGGCCTGGTGCAATCTTTGCATAGGTCTTCCTATGGAATACTCATTTCTATTAGGGTCAATAACACATTCTGTGTGTCCACTCAACGCACATTTGAAGAGCTCTACAGAGTATTCAGTAACACTGAGGTTTCTCTTGAGTTTTGTGATTTCTCTGGTGTGTCCTCTTGACACATTCTTCTCTGACTGAATAGATTTTGGATGCGCACTCTTTGCGTTGGCTATAAAACCTCCAATATTTTGTTGTGCACTCCTTTCACAGCCTACGAATCCATAACAACTCTATAAATCATAGATAGAGTGCAAAGTCTATCTATCCCCTATATATGAATTCGAACATGCATCTACAACATTTGTAAACACACACACAAAACATTCATTCGATACACATAAACACACAGAAATTTCATATGCAGGAAAAACTGCTTTCTTTCTACTAAGATGAATGTCTAATTACAATATGTCTAGGTTGGATTGTAACAGAGTCTCAACTCTCTCAAAACAAACTATTCTACCTCCTATTCAATAGCAATACTCCTCCAGCATCCTTATTTGGGCATACAAGAAGGTTCCTAGGGTTCCCTCCGACTACCTCTTCTATAGAAGTAACAACTAACAACTACTCAAGCTCCATTACATTCAATACTGAGAGTGAAACTCCCAGACCTCTCATGATCATTCAGTTTTTGAGCGTTTCTCTCTTCTTCAATCATCCGTTCAAAACAGATCTACAGAAAAATGCCAGCTTTTAGATTCCAATTAATTGAAAAAGGTGCACTATGGCATTGAGTTGTCCCTCCATGTGGGTTTTGTTGACGTTGCTCCTGCATCACACATCTAACACTATAGGCATATATGTCATGGTTATTGTATTGATTGGTCGCATATGTATTTTGAGGGTGTGAGCCCCAATTTTGTACTATAACACCATATTTTTGAGAGATGAAACATAAAAAACATTGGTCCTTGGATTTACTTATATTACAATGTGTACATTGAATGTGTTTTATTTTCTTTAGTTATGTGACAAATGCCAATCGAAAACATAATTAGCGTATGCATCAGATAGATAATTATAATTTATAGGTATGTGATGATAAGTAATAAAATCAAAATGTAATTCTAAAATTCGTACCTATAGGAATCATCAAAGTAAAGTAGGGTCTCGCACACGGTAACTATCATTCAACTGACATACTACTAACTAGGAATCCAGGCAAAATTCTAAAGAATGAATACCATGTGAAAAAAAATCATGTAAAATCTCTACACCGATGCTATATTTGTCCAAATTATTCGTTTATGGCCCTAGGAAAGTGCCACCTAAAGACAACAGTTGACCCTCGGGTGAGTAAACAACCCAAGCGATGGAAGCCAAGTTCTATGTATGATGATTGGCTCCATATAAAAATCCTAAGTAGAACGAAGACTCCATTGACATCTGCCAACCAAGGGAAAACTTAATAAGAAAATAGATGAAGAGAAGGGGAAAAAATATATACACTAAAATACATTAGTATACAAATAGTTACACCGAAAATTGGGGCTCAAGCATAATATATTTTCAAATAGAGCCCATTCTTGGGCTCAAACATCATATTCCCTTCATAATATTCTAATTCGTAGGCTCCTTTTTCTAAGACTCACTGTACAATATAAGGACCGTGCCACATGGGGTTGAACTTTCCTGCCCCCAGTGGTTCTTTGGATTGGTCATGTAAGAGGACCAAGTCACCCTCAACTTACTGTCGAGGACAGACAGACTTATCATACTGGACCTTGACACATTTTTTATTTGCCTCGGTCATTGTAGAGGCATCTCAACACTGCTCATCTAGGCTCTCTAGGTGTAGGAGGCATTGTTCGATATCAAAAGTGTCAGGGAGGAGCTTAATTACCAATCTAAGAGAAGGTATTTCACATTCAATAGGTAGGATTGACTCCACACCATGTACTAACTAAAAAGGAGAAAAATTGGTGGAAGTCTTAACTGAGGCTTGGTATACCCAAAACATAGGGTAAAGCATGATATGCCAGTCAGAGTTTCTTTGGCTGACAATTTTCTACAAAATGGTCTTAAGAGACTTGTTCATGGCCTCCACTTGTCCATTTTTCTAGGGGTAGTAAGGGGAAGAATGAACATGTTTAAACCCCAACTTCAATGCTAATTCTTTCATCATTTCATTCTAAAAGTAGCTGCCATGATCAGTGACAATCTCACTCGGGATTTTAATCTGACTATAATTTTATTGAACACGAAAAATGTGACAGTATTACCATCATATTTAATTGTAGGCATGGCCTCAGACCACTTATTAAAGTAGTCTACAACCATGATAATATGTTGATTCCCCCGAGTCAAAGTTGGGTTGCAATCCACAAAATCCACCCCCCACTTGGTGAAGGCACCGACGATAATGAATGAGTGAAGAGGGGTTGGATGTGAGAATATATTCTGAGTGAACACCTAATAGGGGTAAAACTTCTTGACTGCTTCGATGAAATATTTAAAAATATATGGAGAAAAATAATTGGCTCACAATATCCTATGGGTTGTCACAATCCTAGATAGATGACCACCACAATCCCCATTGTGGAAGTCATTAAGGACAAACTTAGCCTCTTCATGATTCAAGCAACGATGCAAGATATTATCTACACCTTGACGATACAAAGTGTCGTTGGTGATGAGGTAGTTCTTAGCTTGATATCATATACGTCGTTGGTCATCTCGCAAAAGATGTTGAGGGAACTTTAAGGTTTGAAGGTAGACTACAATATCTCCATACCAGGGGTATGATGACGAGACAAGGAAAATGTGTTCATCCGAAAATGAATCAACATGAATAATATCCTCATCTAACTAAGGGAATTTTGATATTAACTTGGAAAAAACTAGTGATTTCTTGGACTTTGCTGAATCAAAATCAAGATCAAATTCTTGTAAGACAACAATCCATTTATTATATTTCCCCCCTATGATACACCTAGTAAGGATGTATTGAAATGGATTGAAATCACCAACCACGGTAGTTTTGGAAAGCAATATATAGTGTCATAATTGTTGAACTGCGTGAACAAAATCCAAAGGTAGCTTTTCAACATGAGAATGCTTGAGTTCATGGCCGACTAAGTTTCGGATAAGATAGCAAACAACGTGCTCACAGAGCTCATCATCCTCCTGAACTAAAACAATACCAATCATCCCTTTGGACATGAAGATATAAAGAAGGTAATCTCTATTGTAGTCCGGAGTGTTCAACAGAGGCGTCGATACAAAGGATTTCTTAAGAGCATTGAAGGATTCATGAGCTCACTCATCGCATATAAAAGGAGTGTCCTTCTTCAAGAGACACATGAAATATTTAGTAATATTGGCATAGTTTACTATAAACCAACGTAAAAAGTTATCTTTCCCATATAAATATTGAAGTTGACAAATAGTGTGCAGGGGAGGCAGTCGAAGTATTGCCTCAATTTTTAAAGGATGCACCATGATCCCAATCTCAGAGACTATATAGTGTCATGAAATGGATCGAAATCACCAACCATGGTAGTTTTTCAAAGCAATATATAGTGTCATAATCATTGAACTACGTGAATGGCATCCAAAGATAGCTTTTCAACATGAGAATAATTGAGTTCATGGCCGACTAATTTTCAGCTAAGATAGTAAACGACGTGCTCACAGAGCTAATCATCCTCCTGAACTAAAACCATACCAATCATCCCTTTAGAAACAAAGATATAAAGAAGGCAATATCTATTGTATTCTAGAGGGTTCAACAAAGGCATCGATACCAAGGATTTCTTAAGAGCATTGAAGGATTCTTGAGCTCGCTCATCGCATATAAAAGGAGTGTCCTTCTTCAAGAGACACATGAAATATTTAGTAATATTGGCATAGTTTACTATAAACCAACGTAAAAAGTTATCTTTCCCCTATAAACCTTGAAGCTGATGAATAGTGCGTGGGGGAGGCAGTCGAAGTATTGCCTCAACCTTTAAAGGATGCACCATGATCCCAGTCTTAGAGACTATATAGTGTCATGAAAAGGATTGACATCACCAACCACGATAGTTTTGCAAAGCAATATATAGTGTCATAATCATTGAACTATGTGAATGAAATCCAAATATATATTTTCAACATGAAAATACTTGAGTTCATGGCTGACTAAGTTTCAACTAAGATAGTAAACGACGTGCTCACAGAGCTCATCATCCTCCTGAACTAAAACCATACCAATCTTCCCTTCGGACACGAAGATATAAAAAAGGTAATCTCTATTGTACTATGGAGGGTTCAATAGAGGCGTCGATACCAAGGATTTCTTAAGAGCAATGAAGGATTCCTAAGCTCGCTCATTGCATATAAAAGGAGTGTCCTTCTTCAAGAGATGCATGAAATCTTTAGTAATATTGGCATAGTTTACTATAAACCAACGTAAAAAGTTAGCTTTCCCCTGTAAACCTTGAAGCTGACAAATAGTACGTGAGGGAGGTAGTTGAAGTATTTTCTCAACCTTTAAAGGATGCACCATGATCCCAGTCTCAGAGACTAAGAATGCTAGAAGCCAACATGGCCTAATGCAAAATATGCACTTATGAGGGTTCAAACGGATGCGATAATGGCAACATCTTTCAAAAACGAGTTGAAGGTGGGTAGAATGATCTAGTCTCTTGCAAGAGTGTTGGCCCTTGACCAAGTTTTGGGATAACCTTGGTCATTTTGACCTATTTTGGGACTTTGACAGCTAGTCAAAGAAGGAGTGCCAAGTGAAGCAGAGATCACAAGATCTCGGTCCACTTTTGGGCCTCTTTTAGGGTTTTGGGTTAATGTAGTGGGAAAGGGATGTCAGCCCGTGGGTATACCCACGCTTAGGCCCACTTTTGTAATGTATAAATAAATGCTTAGGAAATATAATAATGGTCTATGGCTTAGTGCTAGTAGTCAGATTTGTGTGATCGGATGTGGATTATAAATGCTCCATGCATGATTATAAGAGGTTGTAGAAGGCTTTGTGCTGAAGTAAAAAGGAAGAAGGATCTAGCGAGCTGTGCAGATCTTTTGTCCTGTGCGAAGTAAGGGTTTTGAGTGGATTTGTGTTGTAACCGATTGAAGACACTAATAAAAAAGGAGAGTTGGTGGACGTAGCCCCAGGGACAGGGCGAACCACATAAATCTATGTATTATGCTTTGTGCTTTGACTTGATGTGTTTATCTCTTTCGTTGCTAAGTGCTTTGATATATTTAGATAGATATACTTAGGATTTGTTCTTCTTATATGTGTATGAATGTTATCTCTGATATGTATGAAGATGCTTAGTGCCGATCTATTGGATCTGATCTATTTTACTGTTGCTAAGTGCTGAAATATCTTAGATCTAAGTGAATGTTGTGATGCTCTATGTTATATGCGAAGTATAAGAAGGGTTTAATATTGATGAGTAATTGATGCTAGGTGCACTATAAGGATAGAATCACAAATATGTGTCCTATATAAGGTTGCAGACACCTGAGTCTTGCAACCACCCCTGCCTCTACCTCAGGTGAGACTTCATCTGCTTCACAGGTGTTGCTGAAAGGGCCAGTAGTTAGGGATTTGCTGGTGTGCTCTTGATCGTTGAACCCTGGGTCTTCCCTTGTGCCAACAAATGGTTCCATTTTCAGGACTTGAAACTGTGATTGCTGGGAACTAGAGAAGAAGAAGCTTTGTGCAAAGAAATCTCTGTGCATAAATTTGTTTCTCTAGTGCGTAGTGTTCTACTTGAACTATGAAGCTTTGTGCCAAGAAAGAAAGGTTAGATATGAAGAAAAGAGATTAGATCTACAAGAAAAGAGTTTGATACTGAAGAAAAGAAGAAAGATCTAAACGCTTTGTACTCTAAGAAAAGTAAAAGTGGGATTTTATGATTAAAAGAGGTAAGATCTGTAAGCTCTGTGCTCTGATAAAGGTAAGAAATTTCTAGATCTGAAATCTTTATGCTCTGTAGAAGTAAGATAAGTGGAAATTTTTGTTTCTAGAGCATGGCTCTAGGTATTTTTGATAGATTATGTCCCAGCTTGAAAACTAGAGCATTGTTAGATGAAAGAAGGTTTGATATCAATAGATCTGATAAGAATAGTGATAGAAATGTTATACCTATGCATAGAAAGAATGTTTGGACTAACAAATGGATGCAGGATCCTAGAAAGAATTTGTTGCAGATTGTCCCCTATGATCCTGGTGTGAAGTACAAAAGAGGTTGGGGATCAGTTACAAGAAAGAGAGGATTAACCCTCTATTACAGTTGCAGAAAAATGGGACATATAACTAAGGAATGCCCTAGTGGAGGACCTAGTTGTCTTTGTTGCAAAGATATAGATCATGAATTATTGGATTGCCCTAGAATGATTGATAGGCTCAAAGGAATGAATCTGAACCCTAAGGTAGATCGAGAGATAGTAGAACCTCAGAAAGAATCAGAGAAAGTATTAATTCAGATGAAAGAGACCCTGAATGGACATCAAAATGTTAGATTATCAGAGATATTTAAAGAAAAAAAATGCATCGAAGTAAGGATAGGGGACTTCGACATTGATTGTATTCTAGATGAGGAAATATGGATGAATATCATGACATAAAGAAAATAGGAAGCTATAGGGGAGCCTGCCATGATCCCTTCACTAGGAGGAATAGGACTCTTCAGAGGAAAATTGGTAAACCTATGTGGAAGGCTCACTGAGATATCTACGAATGCTAATGGAACTTCGACTGAAGAATATTTTGATATTATTAAATTTATTGAGGATAGCGCCCCATTTACTATGTTACTTGAAAAACCTTGGATTGACAAAGATTAATTTAGATGGAAGGAAGAAGGAGAAGTTTTGGAACAGAAGAAACAAGAATTAAAATATTTTAAGACCAAGAAGATTTCACAGTTGATTGAAGAAGAGAAGAACACATAAGAGCTCCTTGAAACTAGAGACCCCATTGTCAAAGCCAAAAGAATGTCAGAAGGTTCGCAAAAGCATGAAGCACCTGTCCCAGAGAAAGAAGAATTATTACCCTGGATAGAATCTCAACAACGCTCAGTGAATATGATAAAAGAAGATATGAATCAGAATGGAAACAGACAGACCAAGTTGAAGATTACTGGGAAGAAGGATATAAAGTTAAGTAAGAAGAGGGCAAAGATTGAAAATTTATAGGATATTCCAGATGGAACATCGCAGAAAGAAAACTTGCAGTATTTGAGCTTCGTCGGGATATCATAACAACGACCTATGGCACTTTGTCGTTGCGAAGAAATATAGTCGTTGGACCAATATACCTGTTCAACTTCCACCTCGAATGAACATAAAATCATTAAAGGATTGCCACTAGACCATTGGACCTCACCATAACGAACAGATCAACGTTAATGGAAGCTTCATACCCATTGCAAGCAGACCATTGCCAAATTTCTTATTTTGCAAACTGAGAATTCAAAGCCCGTAGAACTAGTGATTGTATACAGTGGTCATTGTGATCTGATTGTTCATCCTAGTGTTGTCTCTGAGATCATCGTGACCCCAATTATTTTTCCTGAGCGCGTATGTCCGACAAGCTCATCGCAGTTGAAGAATATGTCACAGAGGTCCTCCTTGATTTAACGACTCAGAGAGTTATATCGGAAAGAGGAATGTCCACTGTAGTCCAAGCATCATCGACAAGAGGAGTAGAATCTTCTCCATCCACTTCTTGAGATGGATCGTCCTGATAGGTCAATGAGAAGAGAACGAATCATAAGGATGATCTTGCGAATGCTAAACTGATTCCGAGCATTTTTCTTGCTTACCTACCCCCTCTGCATGGTGAAATCAACAGTGATAGCGTGCCCCAAGAATTCGAGTATGCCATGATTACCGCGTACCTATCGAAAGGGGTGCGCACAGTTCGTATCAATTAGGACAAGCTCACAGCGTTGAATTTTAGCGACTTCAACCTCGGTGACAAGAAATTATACATTATGCTTGCCTTGCACAAGTATCTAACGAAGATGAAGGGAAAGAACTCAAAGATCATCCCACAGTCTTGGACTCAGAACCTCACACAGTCAACATTGTTGAATGTCATGAAGATCCCGCACTTTGGCAGGCACCAGGAGGTGAATGCATGTGTAAATTTGCTTCTGTCTTGCTATCATGGAGGCTACTTGTGGTTAAACCACTGTGTCATAGTGGATCTGACCTTGATCAATCAGATCACTGGACTCAACATGCAAGGCCCTGACCCATAGGATTTTTATCCTAGAAAGACCACAGACAGAGCTCTAGCAGCGAAGATCAAAGAAACCTATGGTGATGTTGAGAAGGGAATGCAAGGCTACAAGGTAGACTTTATTCAAAGAAACACAATGCACCTTGTCTGTCAGCTGATCATAGGCAAGCTAGTTTGCAAGAACCAACCCACCCAAGTAATTGGATTCGTAGTTTATCTTGTAGGGAAGTGTGCAAAAGGACTTCAAATGAATTGGGTAAAGTACTTGGTGAATCAGCTCGAAATGGATTGCAGGGAAACGCGAGACCAAGGGTATGAGTTCCATTTCATTTGGCTTCTCATATTGATCACCTTCATAGCATGGTTGATGTAAGAGGGTGCCACTTTCCCAGATACCGAGCCATTTGAACCTTTGGCTACGAGGTTCAGTAACTTGTGGTACTCAACCGACATGAGAAAGCAATGGAAGTCGAGATTCCTCTTCCATGTATACTACAAATAGCTAAAGACCACAATATAGGCTACGCCTCGCATTACCCTGAACAAACTCCACAAATTCATACCCTTCATGAATTTCAGCGCAAATTGCCACTTCATTTATATAACAGTGTGAGATGATGAACAAAAGCAATAGTTGCAGTCTTATTATAAGTTGACTAAGGAAGACATCGAAGAGATCACCAAGTATTGGTCAGTTGACCTTCTCATTCCAGCAAACCCCACAAAGTTGTCTGATATTGATAGCCCAGAGATTGTACCAGATACAACGGGACCAAGCAAAATGAAGAAGCCTGAAGAGGTTCACAAAGTAGACAGTGCATTTGTAAGGACTGCCTCTATCACACTAGATGAAGGAGGTGATGGCGAAGAGATAGAAGGCATGGAAATTGAACAATAGAAAGGTGAAGTACCACCACCTAGGGATGAAGAATACTTGTCGATGAAAAGGAAGGTTTCACCTCTAAAATCTTCCTCCCGAAAGAAACCTAGAACCCCTGTAACCAAGATACGAACTACCCTCACGTTGGATGACTTTGATTTTATCGTTGTAGTGGTAAATGATGCTTCAAAGGAGATAATAGAGAAGCAGGAAGTGAATCAAGAGTAGATGTATAACCAAATAGAGATTGAACTCCAAGGAGTGCAACAGGAAATCCAGTCTAGCCGCGTAGTCCCCACTATGCCTCTAACATCAGGGACAATAGAACCAGGAGATGAGCTAGCTCAACTTCATCGGATTGCTGATATGGTCAAGGATCGCCTTTGACAATCTCGAGAAGACACAACACAATCCACCAAGGCTCTGACACGGGTACAGGGAGTACTTGTCGAGTAGCGCAGTGCTACCGAATGAGAAAAACATGCTCTTCAAGTACAGTGGGACAAAGAGAAAGAAAAGCTATAGCAAAGAGAGGAACAGATGCTCGCATAGCAAATTTTGGGATAACCTTGGTCATTTTGACCTACTTTGGGACTTTGAAAGCTATTCAAATAAGGAGCACCAAGTGAAGCAGAGATCATGGGATCTCGATCAACTTTTGGGCCTCTTTTAGGGTTTTGGGTTAATGTAATGGGAAAGGGATGTTG